>JAMZAV010013435.1:0-15215 GCA_024449915.1 Sweltsa coloradensis | reverse complement strand
ACACAGGCGGCGCAATATGACCTAACCGGTGAGCGCCCTAGTTTCTCACGTCGTCGTCGTCGGGGATATCTTGGCTGTACAAGCTCATTTTGACATTTAGTTTGTTCAAATATGCTTATTATTTTATTTTTTACATTAAGTAATATCACAACGTAAGCTTTAACTGCATTTTAATTGGTAACACGTAAAAACACAATGTTGATTATAAAACTTGAAAATGGACATCAACTGTTGTTAATTGTTTGCCATTGTTGTAAGATCCAAAGACTTTGGTTAAAGGAGGTTATTTCGTTGTTTATCTAGACAGCCGTGTTCGTCATGAGGGCCGGTGACGTAGGCAGCCATTTCAAAACAAATGTGCGGAAATTTAAAAGGTTAAACTTTGACCCTCAATAGATGATGAACGATTAACTTCAAAAACCTTTAATAACGTTTATATCACTTTTAGAAGAATATCTTTATATTGCAGATACTTTTACGGCTATCTAAAACTTATGCAAATTCTCTATTTCTTCTGTTGTGACCACTTGTGCTATTGTGGCCATGATTGCTCTTGTATGTTTTTTATCCTTTCCACTTTGTGTCTATCCCCGTCTGGGCCCGGGGTAGAATTGGCCCAGAGCATGGCTCTGCTAATCGTAAAAGGCGATTCAAGAGAAAAAGTCCACCTCGCAAACATCAGCTAGAAAGAGCGGAGTATCTTACTCCCCGAAACTAGAGGCGAGCTCTGGCAATCGTCGTCGGGGACATTGTCCCCTTCCTTTGACGACCCCCCGGCGACGATGACAATGACACAACGAACGTTGACAAAGACGATGACGACCGCTGACGTGAGAAAACCCCCCTTCCTTCTTTTTCCCGTGGCTGGTTCTGACCAGCATGGGCCCCTCCTCCCCCCCCCCCTTAGGCTAGAGTGGTGCATTATGACTAACGGTTGACGCGTCCTTAATCCAAATAAACCAAAAACCACTTTGTGTCTATCCCCGTCTGGGCTCAGGGTAGAATTGGCCCAGAGCATGGCTCTGCTAATGGTACAAGGCGATTCAAGAGAAAAAGTCCACCTCGTAATCATCAGCTAGTAAGTGGGGAGTATATTACTCCCAGAAACCAAAGGCGAGCTCTGGCAGTCGTCGTCGGAGACACCTTCCCTTTCCCTTGACGATCTCCCCGCCGACGATGACTATGACACAACGAACGATGACTAAGACGATGACGACCGTGACGTGAGATACCCATCCTTCCTCCCCTTACCCTTGGCTGGTTCTGACTAGCATGGGCTCCTCCTTCCGATATCCCCTAGGCATGAGTGGTGCATTATGACCTTATACGGTTGATGCGTCCTTAACCTGAATAAACAAAACAAAATTTAACAAAATATAAAAACAACACATTCAATTAAAATACTCACAATATTAAATGCAACGCAATATGACCTGCCCGTTTGAAGCGCCCTAGTTTCTCACGTCGTCCTTCCATGGAGTTGAGCTCTTTCCCTAACGATTGACGCGCCTTATTAAAAATGTTCTAAAGTAACCAAATTTAAAGGCCACCTCGCAAACTTTAGCTGCAAAGAGCAGAGTATTTTTACTCCGCGAACTAGGGGCGAGCACTGCTTTGCTTGCACAGACAGCTGCTTTTGGCGTACACAGTAACTCACAAACACAGTGACAGAATAAGTGAAATGTGACTTGAATTGTATGACTGTCGCTGCGCCCTCTCGTCTAATGACCTAACGGTTGACACGCCTTAATTCAAATCAACTTAACTTATAGAATTAAACTAAAAACCTCTCCCTGCCCTTGCTTGTGGCTGTAGATCTGTCCAGCGATGGTCTGTTCATCTCGCTTTCCCAAGGCGAGAGTGACGCACAATAACCAGGAAGTTAGTAATAATGTTATCATTTTGGGAAGATGTTTTATCGTTTTAAATCACTTCGCTGTCAGAGAGATCTTCATATTTCATAACATTTTCTCTACCTTATAAACTAAGACAACAATAACTAACACTCACCGACAGTGTTGGTTGAGCGTTAGGCGCGCGACTCTGATTCGGGAGGTTTAGGCTTGTACCCTTCGTGAACGGCAATCCTGACTTAAGGTTTACCTAAGTTTTCCTCAGTCGTTTATGCGATTGCAAGGGGTAGAGTTCACTTAAAGCCTGCAATGTACTTCAGATTTTGTCTCCGTTTAGATTGAAAAAAAACTTTCGATCAATTTTAATGTAACTTTGTAACTTTTGGACGATTTTGCCACAAAAACTAATGGCATTCAATCCAGAACGTAGCTTGCGGATGGTCCAAATTTAAACTCGATCCGAACCTCCGTTCGAACGTTATGGCGAGACACACAAACAAACAAAAAATATGGCATAGTCAAATGGAAACGCTCGCTTCGTTCGCTTTTAATACTGCAAATTTATTCAGAAGAACTTATTCATAAAATACATTTAAATGAATTGTGATTAAATCGAGTTATTTAAGCGAGTCGCCTTCTGATATAACAACAATCACGACCCTTAGAAACTTACGGCCTCATAGTTCAGAACAGTACTATTGCTCACATCTCGATCAAAATGGGTCAACTTGCGCAAGAATCTTTCACTCACGGAGAAAAGGTTGTTCTTAGATGTGACACGTGTGATGCACCTTCAAGGTTCAATAGGACCCTGTATTATTCCATGCATTGCAGTGTTTTCGTTCTTTCATTGTAAGGCAACACGTCGCTCAGCCTGAAACGTTAGTTAAGGTGGAGCAATAAAAGGCACTTCCAACATAGGCACTTCCTACCTTGTTGTCAATTTTGGAGCCATGTCAGAATCAGTAAATAATATTAATTTGCTTTTACTGCATCTCTATCATTTGATTTTCTTTTCAAAAAAAACCCAAACAAACAAAACTCGTATTTGTACCGTTTGACAAAAAAAATTGTACACCAACTGTTATATTCAGAAAACTATTTTAGCTGTTGTCAAGTTATAGCTAAAAGTGTTTAGAAACTATGTCCAGAAAACCGATTCTCAAAATTTAATTTTGAACTAGTCTTGTATATAACACCAAAAATCCCAAAATCTAAATATAATTTTCAAAAGTAAGGTTATGTCCCGCCCAAAAAAATTTACAATTTTGTTTTCTGTTATTTTAAAGGCCTTCTTTCATTCAGCAAACTTTTCAGACATGTTTCTTCGTCTTTCAAATTATCGGCCAGAGGTTGTACAATAGCCTTAAGGACGGTAAATCTGTCTGTATTTCTTAGCCGGTTGTTGATATTGTTGTTGATGATATCAATGTCTTTATTTATGTTGTGGTTAAAATTTAATTAATAAATATAATAAAAAAAAAATAATAAGATCATAGCGTGGTAGTATTTCTGAAATAACTTCTCTGCAGGCATGGCTGGAATGCCTTAAATGCTTTAAAGAATCTCGTATGTTGTTATAGTTGATGGTTTGTGTCCAGATCGTTCCTTCCCGCTATAACTAGGACAATATCGTTTTTACTGAGGTTTTGAATCTTTTCGACAAGTCCGTTGGTTATCCCCTGGTTTTACTAGCGAGTCGATTATATGCTTGGGACCTGTTAACGAGAAACTCATGTATTCAAGTCATCATTTGGTACAAGACATCCAATTCTATTTAGAAAAACTAACCTCAAAGGGTTATATAATAGAGTTTTGCTGGATACCTGGACACGTGGGCATAGAGGGAAATGAACACGCTGATAGGGCTGCTAAGGAAGCTTCCCAGCGTCGCGACGTTGATTTCAATCTAGTTCCCGTTTCCAGATGTCAAGAGTGGATTCAAGCAAAGATTGTTGGATTTGCGACAAACATCTTGGGATGTGTTGCAAAATAACAAATTGCGTAGTGTGATGCCCACTTGACTAACAAAATTCGTCCACCTACGTCTCGACTCTCTCGTAGAGAAGAGGTGGTATTGTCTAGATTTCGTATAGGGCACACACGCCTAACACCACGGATATCTCTTAACCAGAGAAAAGGTTATTCCCATATGTGGCACATGTGATGTACCTTAACCGTACATCATATGCTAGCAGAATGTACCAAATATGATGCCTTGCGCATGCAATTGATCTCTCCCAATCATATGAAGAACTTCTACCCTATGATAACGGGCGACAAACTTTCCAAATTTCTCATCCAAAGTAATCTATTTAACAAAATATAATTCACATCATACACATTTCTTTCTTTTTTTCTTTTCATTCTCATACATAACTTTTATTTTGCTATTACTTTCTTCATCTTCAATTTATTTTGTTATTTTACACTTAGAAAAAAAATCTAATCATCAACATACCTACAAAAACTCTTCTAATTTACTTTCATTCACAGGCGGCGCAATATGACCTAACCGGTTGAAGCGCCCTAGTTTCTCACGTCGTCGTCGTCGAGAAATGTTGCAATTCCTTTGTGATAGAGAAGAAATAAATCTTCCGTGGCTATCTGCCAGATAACGAGTTTGTGTTTTGCTCTTGTTCTTGTTCAGGGTCTTGGCCTAGGCCTACTATGGTTGGAGTCTTGTTGCTGGTTTATGTAGCAACAGGGGCTAGGCATTATGCTCTTCTTTGAAACCTGTTGGCTAGTTGTTAGTGGTAGGCCTACTTTCTTTGTCAATTGGGAGGGACGTCTTAGAGTTATTTCTTTTTTTACATTTAGGTCTAGCCCATTTTGTATGTGTAGGCTTTAGGCCTCAGGGCCCAGGGGGAAGTTCCATATTAGTAGTAGGCTTGTCCCTTAAACCTGATCCTAGCCCCAGCACTTCTGATATCTGTGGCATGAAGCATTGGCCTGGCCTTAAGAATAACAAGAAGTCGCTGGCGCGACCTCTTGCAGTGCCTTCCCGCGCCGGTCCTTACCGCCGCATGTTCCAATTTTGGGGAAAAAAGACTACTTAACGCATGTGGTTTCTAGACGCGGAGTAATTAAACTAATTTTTCTCAAATTTATTTGAAAAAAAAAAAAAAATGAACCCTCAAAGTTATCAGAGCGGTAAATATTAACAAATTTTGAAGGGGTACTTTACGGAAACAAAAATATGACGGAAGCTAATAAATGAGTAATTAAAATATATAGTATGTGTAACCTCGTAATAACCCGGATTCAAACATCATGCCCTGTGTTATGATTTTTCTCTGTAATTGCCTTCTGCCATTTACTGTAGGGCGCGATCAATTACAAGGCAAGCATAATAACTTGAAACAGTTTTCTAGTGACACCACCCCAAAAACCTCGGTAAAAACATTTATTAAGAGAGCCGCTGAAGTTGAGGCATCAAAATATCTCGATATGGTGTTGGTTTGAAACTAAACGGTTTTTTAAGCTATTATCAAATTTTTTTATAATTTTATAAAGTTACTCTAAGTTTGAGCATTTTACTTAAAATTAAAAAAAAATAAGTAAAAAATTGTATTAGAGTCTACCCCCTCAGTTATATAACGATTTTTAAATGGGGGACGTAAATCAAAGCAAAAAAAGCCAACCGTAGGCCCCACGCAATCGAAAAATGAGCGATAAACCCAAACCCAAAAATCGATATTTTGATAGGGGGAAAATGCATTTATGGTATGGACAGTGCGAACACCCCCGATCAACGCCAGAATCAACAAGGCCCATTCAAAAATCTGAAATTTTTTATGTGGGTTTTTTTTTTGGGTAGGGCGGCTCAAAGTCCCGTTTACAAACTCTTAGATAAGAACTGATGGGTTAATCCAAATCAGAATTTAAAAACTTTGACTTTGACGGGGCGAACCCCGTCCTTCGCTTGGAAGCAGGTACGCTTACCACAAAAAATATTTTCATCGATTTTTCAAAGAGGAAGTTCCGAATATTTAGAAAAACTCGTTGCCCCAAATGCCAGTATCACAGGGTCCATGACAATACTCTAGATGCAAAAAAAATACAATGTTCTAAAAACGAATAATTTGAACTCAAATCTACAAATACATTTTGATAAAGACATTTAAGTCATAAAACAAAAAAACCCACGTCACTACGCTACTGTTTTAGGGAAACCGACGCATTCTGTGAATAACTTTTAAAAATGCGTGTAAATTTGTTCATCGTGACATTTAAAGCGAGTGTAGGTTTTTTTAAAATTCATTGGCTGAGTTTATTGCTTGAAAGTAAAAAACTTGGTGGGCATATATGGTGTGTTATACACGGGGCTTGAGATACGCAAAAAATTGATATGGGAAACGATCGCACTGAAATATGCGAGTGTACCCGTTCAACAATAGCCTTTTTTAAAAATACCCAAAAATGATTAAAAAAAACCAGTGTAATAAGTTTTAAAATTCCCAGAAAAACGTACTACTAGGGTGCTATCGCTATATTTTTTATTTTTATTGTTTAATCCATTTTTTAAAATTACATATTATAAAGTAAGGTATCATAAATGTATTTCATGAACGTTATAAGCTATCAATATTTACATTATGTTCTGTAAAATTTTTGCCTGA
Organism: Sweltsa coloradensis; assembly: GCA_024449915.1. Taxonomy (NCBI): domain Eukaryota; kingdom Metazoa; phylum Arthropoda; class Insecta; order Plecoptera; family Chloroperlidae; genus Sweltsa; species Sweltsa coloradensis. The sequence goes on along the minus strand of JAMZAV010013435.1, from coordinate 8,740 downwards.
ATAATGTATTTCCCAAAAAGTTATATTATTATTTTCAGGGGCCCAAAATTTCTATTTTTTTATTTGATTGAAAATGAATGTTTAAAATTAAAATTTGTTTTTTAAGTGGAAACCCCTTTAAAAGAATAGCCACAGGGCCATTTTTTATGACACTCAGACCCATCATTTTCCTGTCTCGACCCAAGAAAACTACGGGTACAACCTTTCGTATGGATACAGCGGATCGAAGTGGCAACCTCGCGATGAGGATATTGCTTCGGGGAGGGCTTAAAGAATACTTCTATTGTGAGGCAGTCCCAATACCATTAACTAACATCCCCAAAAAAGAAAAAAAAATAAATACTTTTGTTTCTGAACATCTGATAGCGCGATATAATATGCTTCCGTATCTTAACATGATCACATCCTAATTTTGCTTATGGCAATTCAAACATTTCAATTTAATTTATACTGATTTTATATGACAAACAACGCATAAAAACATTTTTATCTTTTAATTTAAAACTAAACGCATCTCAATTTCCCCCAGATATGGTCAGTCATTTTCATTCCGGACCGTCCTTTCCCCCGGAACCTCCCACGCTGCGAGACGACACTGCGAGGCCATAATCACTTAGGCATGCACCCAGCGCTTGGGGCCAATTTGCCTTGCGTAATCAAGAAAAACCGATATAGGTGGAATCCCCACACACCCACCCACACCAAAAAAATCACGCTCCAAAATATTTTATTAAATTCGTATTGTCCCAAATAAAAACATCAGGCGAATTTTTTAAACCCAGTTTATAGTCAAAAGACAAGGTAAAATTTGTGAAGAACATGTGCTAATAAAAATTGCTTTAAACAAGACTAATAAACTATTTGGGGGGGATTTTTGTACATTTTCGATTTTCTAAGCCCAAAAATTTGGCCTTCGTATAAACAATTTCATTGCAAAATTTTAAACTTCTACTTTACAACAGTAAAAAACACAATGCAAAAGGTCGTTGACATATTTTTTCCCAATCTTCTACAGGGTAAAAAAAAAAAAAATCTCGACAAGATAAAAACGTGTTTCCAAAAACCTAAATTTGATTGGACAACCCCTGATAAACTGTAAAATGAAACTAATTTTTTTTTTTGGGGAAACGATACAAAACCCTTTTTTGGGGGCATCCCTTAAAATCGCATCCACCCTGCATTTTGGAATAATTTGGCAATATCATCGTAAATTTTGGGAAAAAAACGTAAACACAAATTTTTTTAAATTTCGAAAATCTGAATTATTCTGGGAAACACGTGGTTTCCCGCACAAATTTAACGTCAGGGGGAAAAAAAAAATTTTATTTGGAAAATATTCTTTTTACCCAAACAATGGGGGCAAGGGCATATGTGAGTTTGGGTTGTGAAAAAGGGAAAAATTTGGGAAGGGACTTTTGTTTTGAAAAACTTTTGGGGCAATGTGTAAAATGCCCAAATTTTTCCCCGGGCAAACTAAACTTGGGTTTTAAAGGAAAACACTTAGGGCCCCTCAAAAATATATAAAAATTTTAAGGAGTGAGGGCAAGTTTTTTTTGGGAACCATGTCTGTAAAGTTTCTTGACATTTTTTAATTCTCTACCTTAAAATTAAATGCATGGGTCTTGACGGGGGGCCCCCAGATGTAAAACGGAGGGATACTTACATCCCATACATTTTATAAATTTGGGTTGAAAAACCAAAATTAAGGGCCGTCCCGAGAGTGCGCCCCAAAACATGGGGGCAAAATTGTGGAAGGGAAGATGAGTTTGGGCCCCCCTTTTTGGGGGAAATTTATCTTATTATTTTTTAGTGTGTATGGTTTGGCTGTTTTTCCACAATTTGTTTTTTAGGGGCGTGGGAAAAATTTTAAAATCAAACCATTTTTTTTTTTTTAATTTTAAATCTTAGATTGATTGATTAGATAAATAAACAAAAAAACAAACAAACAAACAAACAAACAAAAATCAAAAAAATTTAAAATTTCATAAAACCATAAACTCTTTTTATTAACATTAAAACATCATAAGGGGCACAATATGACCTAACCGGTTGAAGCGTCTAGTCTCCCTCGGGGTGGTGTAAGATTTTGATTTATGGCACAGCCCCTGATTTTGTTACAGAAGACGACCCTGGCTGGGCCCGGGGTAGAATAATTTAGAGCATGGCTCTGCTAATCGTACAAGGCAATTCAAGAAAAAAAAGTCCTACTCGCAAACATCAGCTAGTAAGAAGGGCGAGTATATTACTCTCCGAAACTAGAGGCGAGCTCTGGCAATCGTCGACGGGGACCTTGCCCCCTTCCCTTGACGACTCCTCGACGACGATGACGACTTTGCCACTATTCAGTCAGCGAAGAGATCTGAAGGTCGCGATGTACCTATATATTAGTATCAAGGCTCGGTCAATCAGTAGCGTCCTGCCAGCGTAAAGCATACTTTTTGAAATTTTTATTTTTTACAATTTCATCGTATTCCCATAGTTATTACATTGTTGTCAGAACAGTCTACAATGTCGACTGACCCCAAACATCGATGTAAGTTTATTTATTAATTTATTACAAAGTTCAAGACATTATACAACCTATAATAATATGGCACATAGAGATTAATTATAACATCAAAAACAAAGTATATAATAGTAACAATTTTTATTGTTAAAAATAATTTGAATTTTTCGTATATTGGCAGTCGTGTTAAAAGGTGCGTTCAATTTAATTTATTGTAGGATTATTTATTTAGGATACAATCTAGCCCTTTCCAGACGAACTAGATCAGAGATGGCGAATAGCAGGTACGTAAAGCCTTGCTAGCTGGCACGTTACATTATGTAACGAGATATTTTCTAGGTTCTAAGAAACTGGCCAAGAAATACTGAAACTACATATTTCACAATTTTAAATGTAAAACGCCCCCCAATTGATAAGTATTTATATTTCTAAAAATTATGGCACGCAAAATTTAAAAAGGTTCGCAAATTAAGGTGCGGTTCGATTGGGTTTTTATTGATGAGCGAAGCGAAGACTTCAATTCACTGACTCACCAAAAAATTAGCGCGATTTTTTTCTTTTTTGTTTGTTCGCCCTCTACGGGAAAACGGCAAATGCTATCTTTATGGAAATTGTAGGGGACCTTCGAAATCTCTGAAATTAGACCTTCCACGTTTTGGGTACAATCGAAGAAATATTTCTCATGGGAACATCGTACATTTACGATTATTTCCTTTTTATTATGTTTTATTTTTTTATTTTTTATTATATTAACGCTGATCGCGCTGCTAAGGAAGCTTCCCAGCGTCGCGACGTTGATTTCAATTTCTAGTTCCCGTTCCAGATGTCAAGAGTGGATACAAGCAAAGATTGTTGGATTTGCGAAAAGCATCTTGGGGATGTGTTGCAAAATAACAAATTGCGTAGTGTGATGCCCACATGGACTAAAAAAATTCGTCCACCTACGTCTCGGGCTCTCACGTAGAGAAGAGGTGGTATTGTCTAGACTTCGTATAAAGGGGACACACCGCCTAACTCACGGATATCTCTTAACCAGAGAAAAGGTTATTCCCCTATGTGACAATGTGATTGTATCTTTAACCGTACATCATATGCTAACAGAATGTACCAAATATGATGCCTTGCGCATGCAATTTGATTTCTCCCCCAATCATATGAAGATCTTCTTTTTATATGATAACGGCGACAAACTTCTAATTTCTTTATCCATAGTAATCTATTTAACAAAATTTAATTTACATCATACCCCATTTCTTTTTTTTCTTTATTTTCATTCACATACATTACTTTTATTTGCTATTACTTTCATCATCATCAATTTATTTTGTTACACTTAAATTCACGGCCCGCGCAATATAACCTATTCGGTTAAAGCGCCCTAGTTTCTTACGTCATTTGTCTGACGGATGGTTTTTTCAGATATTTTTTTTCAGTCATTTTGCTTAGGAAAGGTTTGAGTCCCCTAAAAAACCCTAGAAATCCCTTCACAATTGGGCCTTACTCCAAAAAAACCTAGTTAAACGTTAAAAAAGGGGTTGCATTGCACACTGGGCAAGTTTTTAAACTGAAAATTATTTAAAAAATCTAGTATTTTAACAAACAAACATAAAACAATAATTAAATTATAAACATGCTTGTTACATGACAGTCGGGGGAAAAATTTAACTACATGGTTAAAGAGGATTAGTTTCTAACATGTATTCTTTCATCAATTACTTGCCTTTTCTGAGTCTGGGGCACAATTGGCTCAGAGCACGGCATCTGCTATAATTGTAAAAGCGATTCAAGAGAATAAACCCATCTCGCCAACATCAGCTAGTAAGAACCGTAGAATATAACTCCCCGAAACTAAAGGCGAGATCAAAAAGATTCGTCGGTGAAAAAACTACTCCTCTCGACTACCTCCCCAACGATGACGACAATGACAATACGACCGGAGACAATAGCGATACCGATGACAACCACGACTTAAAACTAATTGCATTAACTAACAATTCACAGCCAAAGCGAGATGACCTAACAGATTGAAGCACCCAAGTTTCTCACGTCGTCATGTTCCAGTCTGATTTGGTGTCTAGACACGTGGGCATAGAGGAAATAAACACGCTGATCGGGCTGCTAAGGAACCTCCGCGTCGCGACGTTGATTTCTTTTAGTTCCCGTTCCGAGTCTAGAGTGGTTTCAAGAAAAAGATTTTTTGGATTTGCGACAACATCGTGGGATGTGTGCAAAATAAAAAATTGCGTTGTGTGATGCCCACAATGACTAATAAATACATCCACCTAGGGCTCACTCTCAAGTAGAGAAGAGGTGGTTTGCCTAGACTTCGTATAGGGCACACACGCCTAAACACGGATATCTTTTAACCAGAGAAAAGGTTTATTATATGTGAACATGTGAGTACCTTTAAAACCGTAATAATGCCAGCTAAATTACCAAATATGTGCCTTGCGCAGGGCAATTTATTTTTTCCAATCATTTTAACAACTTCTATCAATGATAACCCCGAAAAATTTTCAAATTCTCATAAAAAGAATCTATTGAAAAAAAATTTAATTCCCCAATAACACTTAAAAAACAATCTAAAAAAAAAATTTGGTGGCACGTTGGTCTTGTTGTTAGCGTATCGTACCAATGCAGAAGGTCCAGGTTCGTTCCCGCCACATTTAAAAATTTTTTAAACTCTGATTTGGATTTAAAGTCCCGTCTGGGCCCGGGGGTAAATTGGCCGAGCAGGGCTCTGTAATCGTAGAAGGCGATTCAAGAGCAAAAGTCCACCTCGCAAATATCAGCTAGAAAGAGCGGATTATCTTACTCCCCGAACTAGGGCAGCTCTGGCAATCTCGTCGGGGACCTTGTCCCCTTTTCCTTGACGACCCCCCGGGACGATGACAATGACACAACGAACAATGACAAAAGACGATGACGACCGCGACGTGAGAAACCCCCCCCCTCCCTTACCGGGCGGGTTTTCTGACCACATGGGCCCCCTCCTCCCCCCCCCCTTAACTAGAGTGGTGCATTAAACCTAACGATTGACGCGCCCTTTTAACCCAAAAAACCAAAAAACCATCATTGTGTCTTAGGAGAAGAAACGGTGATTTGGAGCCGTCCTAGAAAACGAAGCACATAATAATTACGTTTTTCTGAATCGGCCTTGTTGATTTGGCTTGATCCCGGTTTGTTCGCACTTTCATACCACTGATTGCTATATTTTCTATAAAAATTCGATCTTTTTTTTAATTATCGTCACTCGTAATTGGGGGGGGGGGGCATACAGGGTGGGTTTATCGCTTTGTTTACTGGCCCCCACTGAAAATCAGTTTATAACTGAGTGGGTAGATTTTAAAATAAAATTTAAATTTCATTAATAATTTTTTTTTTAAATCATCAAACACACCATTTACTCATATCATAACTTTCATTACTACAAGCAGCGAAATAACCAAACCGGGTTAAAGCGCCTAGTTTCTAAAGCCCGTGTAAATCCCTCTGTGATATTTGCAGGATGTCTACAACGCATCATTTTATCTCTACTTCTCTAAAAAACGTAGAGCGTATCATAATTTTTTATAATAATGGGGGACAAACCTTATTATACTCATACAAATATAAACAAAATTATCACAACTCCATAACTCATTTTAAATTTTTAATTTTATTTTTTACCCCAATTTAGTAATTACAAAATCCCCCCTAAGCGGGGGAAACAAAAGGATCTCCCCATTCCAGACAGGCGTCTTAACTTACATATCCAGGTGGCGCAATATGGCCCCAACCCGGTTGGAGCGACCTTTTTTTTACGTCTTATTTGCTACGGGGGGTTTTCTCTCGGTAGAATTGACCAAAAAGCATCGCCAGCTCACGTACAAGTTCTTTTTAAAAAATAATCCACCTCGGAAACATCAGCTAGTATCATAATGTAGTAAATTACTCCCAAAAATAGAATGACCTCTGGCAAACATATTAAGGGATCTCCCCTTTCTTGATGACCTCCACGACACAATGGCAAGACCAACAACATGCCAAAAACTATGAGGGCCGCAAACTTGAAACCCCTTTCCTCCCCAATCCCGTGGCTGGTTCTTTTCCAGCATGGCCCCCCCCTCCCTATCCCCCAGGGTAGAGAGTGCATTTTGTCCTAACGTTGACGCGACTTAATTCAAATTTAAACACAATTTTGTATTTTTTGATTTTTTTATTTAACGTTTTCATTCAGTAAAAAAAATTATTTTTTAAAGGGGACAAGTTAAATTTTTTGTTGGGAAAACCCGGCTGGGTGCAAGCAAGGGGCCCCTGCAAGGGTCTAGCAGGTATATCGGGGGTTTGGGACAATTTGTGAAGGGGGGCCTAGGGTTGTTTCAAAGGGCACAATCACCTGCAAATGTTTGACAGGGTTACCGGGCCGACGGGTTTTAACCCGGAACCTCCCCAACAGAGTCACGCGTGTACACTTGAATGTCACAGAAGTCTAACAGCGCACGCATTTTATCTTTACCATTTAATACAAAAATTAATCATATTTGTAAGGCGACAAAATTTTTAATTTCTCATTAAAATTTTTTATTTTTCTATATTTAATTTACATTTTTACCTTTTCTTTATTTCATTTAAAAAATAATATTTTCTGTTGAATTTTTTTCTTCATCACAATCATTTTGTTTTTTTTTTGTATATTATTTACTTGGAAACAAACAATCATCAAAAAAAACAATAAGTCAATTTATTTAAATACAAAATTCCAGTCGGCGCAATATAAAGGTTTAAGCGCCCTATTTTTCACGTCGTTTTGTGGGCCAATGATGAATATCCTAATATTAGTAATTTAAATACATGATTCTCCCAAAAAAGATCGGGGGAGAACCCCACCCCCCAAACCCTAAATGCAGGGCCCAGGGCCACAGCCCCGAAGATAGTTTTTAAACCGGTGTTTTTAAAATTCGTTAGTGATGCCTGGTGATGAGTGTTGTGATTTACAAAAATTTTATTGGTTTTGTTCTTTGACTTGACTTTGATTTGTTTTTTTTACCAACAAAGCATGAGTATGTGTAAAGAGAGGTGTAATTGAAAAACAACAGCGTATCCTTTCATTAAAATAACGTTTTTCTTCCGAGGAAAATAAATATTTATTTTTGAAGTACGCCATGCTCGCGTATATCATAAGACCCGTCGGCCCAGGGAAGAATAGGCCCGGGCATACTCTGCTGATCGTACAAGGCGGGAAGATAAAAGACCATTTGCTTGATCAGTAGTATGAGGTAGTATACTCCCGATACTTGGGGGGGAGCTTGGTAATCGTCGTCGGGGCACATCCCCTGCCTTTTACGAAAACCCCGAAGACGACGACTTGCCGCTAACGATTTGGAAAGACGATGACGACTTTCGACTAGAACCCCCCTTTTTAGTGTGGGTTTGGAGGGTTTTTGGTTTTTAAGGTGGGCTTTGACCTTCAGGACCTCCCCTGAAACCATATAAGCCGAACCAGGCGACTCTGGCAGTCGCGACTGGGTTACTTCCCTAATCTATCACCTTTCGAAAACAACACTCCTTCCTCACCCGTAGCTGGTTCACCAGCAAGGGCCCTTCCTACGCACAAAACCCCTTGGGTAGAGTGTCGCATTAAGACCGTGTGGTTGACCTTCACGAAAATTAATTTAAATTTCATCATCACGAAAAAAAAAAAAATCAAAACAATACCAAAATTAATCACTATACCAAATGCCGCGATATGACCCACCCGCGGTTGTAGCGCCCTAGATTCTCTTGTCGTCTTGGAAAGCATAGAAAAATTGCGTCTCAAAAAATATACATCATGAGTACGTAAAGTACAGATTTATTTTTGATTGTCATCTTAAGGGCAGAACGCTGTCAACATTTTATGTTTCAATTTTTAAAAAGATTTTCTTTTTAATTATAAGTAAATCCTCAGTTACCCAAAATTTACAATTACGCTTGCCACCACCCGCTTGCCTGTGGCTGGTTCTGCCCGCACAGTTGTGTCCTCCCTACATCCCCTAGAATGCGTGGAGCTCATGCCTGACAATTGACCGCTTTATTAGAAAAAGTTCTAAAGTAACCTTTTTAAAGGCTATTTTCGTCTTTCCATGGGGTCGTCGTCGGGGGCCCCTCCCAACAATCGATGACCTCCCAGACGAAGACGACAAGTCAACACGAACAATGATTGGGGCCATACCCCCCCCCCCCCAAAACCAAACCCCCCCCAAACGTGGGAAA
>JAMZAV010013434.1:0-16101 GCA_024449915.1 Sweltsa coloradensis | reverse complement strand
GCTTTTCACACATCCCTTGCGGATAAGATTTAAACGCCATCTTTAAAATGACACACAACAAATTCGGTTCGTATAAAAATTAAAAACTTCCTTTTGTGTGAAAAAATGGGTAAAACATGCTAAAATCCTTTGCGGAGTTTAGTACTCCTTCTTCCTCATCCTCCTCTTCCTCTACCTACAGGCTACAACATTCCAATTTTTTTATGTCTACTTTTGAAATAAAGTTTTTAGAAAGTTAGTGAAAGGCATCGAAAAAAAGTTTTGATATTTAATTAAGCCTTACACACACTATACACTAAAATGAAAACAAAAAAAATGATTAATAATTATAACCCTTGTAACTGTGATTTTACACGAGTTTTTCAATTTTTTTAAATATGAAATTTGAAAATTGGCGTTTTGGTGGATTTCTGAAATCTTCTTTAACATGTTTATTTTTGCTCCAGATAATACTAGAGAAATCGACGGGTTATATTAGTATCTATGGCATCGACGTACCTATCTAAACTAGGAAAACGCTTAAGTCCCGCCGCGTTGTTGGATGAGCGTAATTGGGTGAATTGAGCTGCCATGTGTTTTGCGGATTTTTCTGTTGTTTTGTGAAAAAAATCGGAACTTTGTTGAATTTTTTTTTAAATTAAATCAAATTAAATAAAAAATTTTAGCTTATTTTTTTTTAATTAATCGTAATTTTAAAAAAGGGAAAAAAAATTGGTAATATTGAAATTTTCATAAGAAATAGATATTTGATTGCGCTCAAATTTTTCACGAATATATTTAATATCATAAAATTAAGGTTCTGTGAAAAAATCATTACAATCGGATAAAGCATGTAGGAGTTATAAGTCGAAGAAATTTTTTTAAATATCGAAAAAAAAACTAAAATTGCGATTTCATGAGAAATGTTTTTCGATTGCGCTCAAAAACGTGGCAGTTCTTAGTTCAGAGATTTCGAAGGCCTCCACAAATTTTCTCGCAATCGGAGTATCGGTTTAGCCGGAATCGTGTTAACAGACGGACAAAAATACAGAAAAAAAAAAAAAAACATTCCGTTTTTTTTTTCTCCAGTGTAGTGAAATGGAATCTTCGCTTCGCTCGCTTACGCTCATCCAAAAATGTCCCTTTATAAAAAATCGTGTCTTGAATGTGCACAAAATATATACACAAACACGCAATAATATTTCACCTAAAAATCACAAACCCTTTTTGTGGTAATCAACATATTTTGACCGAACCACGTGCACAAATTACAAAACAAAATTTAGTAGATTTACAGAAAAGCCAGTCGAGTATCATCGAAATGGCCAATATTTTTTTTTCCCTTATGCCTTGTCCCACTAGCACTTTAAAGTGAGGGACACTTTAAGTCTAGGGTAGACGTTCGAAAAAGAAACTTGAAGTCCCCTCTAGCCCGAAATAGCCCACTCTGTAACTTTAATCACGTCTCAAATTCTAAATAAGATAAGAAGAAAAGACGAAATTTCTCTAGTGACGAAATTCATTGTTTAATTGACATTAAAAAACAGCTGAAAAATAATAAGAAAGACAGCTGATTGGTCATTGCCATCTTAACTCAAAAATTACGTTAAATCACGGGCGGTGATTATTGTTCCAGTGTAGACGCACGGTAACTTTAAATGACTCATTTAAAGTGGGACGGACTTAAAGATAAGAAAAAGATAAGATAAGATAATTTATTCACCATGGATTCATACAAAATACAAATATAGGTTTCGTCAGGAAATATAGAAAATAGTAATACACAGTAGACAGTAGACACACACATACACACGATATATACAATAGTAGGCCTTCAAAATGAGTAAAATATAAATGAGTTACAATGGTTACAAGCTCTTTTATACTAATTTAACAAAATTAAAATATTTGGTAGGCCAGCCATGGATAAATGCAATTTGAAAGAATACTGTTTAGGCCTTTATTTAAAGATAGAAATTAATACGAGGTGTGAAAGTGAACGTAAGTGTGGACAAGGTAGTATGCAAGATTTTTACCGGTGGGACCTAGCTCGAAACTTTGAAATATATTTCTTAGCGAGTAAGTAACTATAGAAACTTGACAATTTTTATTTTTTATTTTTATTGTTTATTAGTAAAAGTATGAATAAAAGATTATGGAAGATCTTTTTTTAGGGATTTGTTTCCCCATCCCTATCTTTTGAAATGTACAGTATACTGTACCCACGCATACAACAAACTTGTAAAAATACAGCCAACCTTTCACACTCAAAAGAATGAGATCTAAAAAGGGGCCAAGCTCGTTACTCTTCCACATTTGCGCATTTTAATTCAAAAAACGTACAGTGTCCCGTAACAGCATCCTTGAAAAAGCTTGGCAAAAAAGAATTTGCAATTATTATTTAAACTATTCTTACCAAGTTCTTTTTTTCTAATTATTTCAACGTAATATCGTTGGTACGTAATATCATGCAAAATTATTTTGCCAACTTTTCAAGGGTGCTGTACGGGACACTGTTGCGTTTATGAATTAAAAAATGCGCAAAAATGGAAAAGGGGGGGACAGCTGACCCCCTTTTAGATCTCATTTCTTTTGAGTGTGTAAGGTTTGCTGTATTTTTACAAGTTTTTGTTATTGTGTGGGATCTCATTACTTTTTCAAGTTTTTCCCTTGTAAATTATTTTAAAATAAATTTAAAAATTTTAGCCAAAGTTGATTTAAATTTCTATGATATTCCAATTAATAATAAAATGTAAAATCTATGGTCCCAAGACTGGGTTTTTTGTAAACATGTAGGCGATCATTGTCAAGTAACTATATATACTTGTTGTTGTATGCCTGGTATATAGAAAATTTATTTGGAACCTTCCAGCAAATTTTCAACTTTTTCTTCAAAACACCCACTCGATGTAGAATACACTGATTTAAATCTCAGACGTCATTTGGGGACATCTTGAACAGAATAATTGGGCGAAGCAACGCCAGCGGTCTATGGCACTGAACCCAGGCTCCAATAAAAATTGTCAAAACTGTAAAAACCACACATGTAAAATATTTATCGTTTTTGCCCCACCCGTTTGGTGAATCGCTGGCCGATTTAAACAAAAAAAAGACGAATTAGACCGTAGGTGCATGTTTCAAGCCCCGTTTTCACTAGAAGGGGAATCCCCGTACCCCACCAAATTTTGGCATGTGTTGTCAGGTAAATTGAACCCCTTCTTTTGACAGTTTTTAAGTCACAAACACGTCTCATGACGGGTGGATACACCTCGAAATCACCCCAACTGTGGCTTGCTGTATTAGGTCCTTGATTGTGGTAGCGCACCGCGGCTTGGCTGCGGCGCCCCAACGGGCACCTAGATATGAATTGCAATAAAGATTATTTTAGACGAGTGAGCGAAGCGAACGTAGTCTACAACGCTACTCGATCGGTCCTTGGTCGTGATTAATTCTGTTAAATGTCTGTCTGTTTGTCCGGGCTCATACGGCCGAACGGCCCCAAAAAGACTGAGCTGAAATTTTAATCGACATCCCCGTGACCAGATAACTGAGAACTGCTAACAAAATGAGCACAATCTGTTGCGATTTAAACCAGCAAGAAATAAAAAACTGAAAAATACGTTGAAATGTATAGGATTTTTTTTAACGACAATGGTTTTCATTTTGAAAAAATATTTTTTGTTTGTTATTTACCGGTTGTGAAATGCCCGTGTCCAAGGTTAATCGAATGTTAGATGTCAAAGTACCCCCAAATTTAGCTCGTAGATTGAGTAAACCTTGCAATATTTTCACGTATTTCGTACTGGCTATGTTTTCCATAGTATTGTCACAGATGATGGACTACACTGCCCTTATTTTAAATAATTTAAAAAATACAATCCATAATTACAAAATCTTTCCCGAATTGAACCCAGTCTTCCACATTTCGGCTATAAGGGCGCTTTAAAAGCCAAGACAGGGAAAGAAAAGTGTTATTGACGGGGGGAGGTTGTGTTGAGTATGCGGGAACATTTGCTTTAAGTTTGATTATAATATTATTCGATAAATTTAGGGTTTTTAAATTTTAGGCATATTTTCAGACCATAATGCTCCACTGTAGCCATGTAGGCTAGGGAGGCCTAAGGTAGGGGGAAAAAAGGAATGTTACCGGGTATTTTCAACCATGGCTCACTACTCGTTAAAAACAAATTTGGGTTTCCCTAGTTATTAAATGTGCACAAAACCAAGTGTTGATATCCATAGTAATTTAAATACTACTTTAAAAAATATTTCTATTTAACAAATAAATTTTAAAGGGGGACCTTTTTTTCGGTTCCCCTATAAAATTATGGGCAAAACACGCTGAAACCTATGTAAAATACCACCTTTGAAAATTTTAAAAAAAAAAATATGTTCTTTTGCTGTGCCCCCAAAGCCCCAGGGGATTATACTTTTCCAAAAATAATGTTTCAGGGTAATTCTAAAAAAATATTTTTCCCCCTCCCCCCAAAAAAGGGGGGCGTTACTCCCTGGAAAAACCCTACACAATCAAAAGCATTGCAATCTACAAAAAAGGTCAAGCTTATTTATCCCTTTCTACTTTTTTCTTCTCATAAAAATAAATTTCTGTGCTTAGTGTTGCTTCTGTAATTCTAGGAAAATAATTGAAAGTACTTTACTTTTTTAACAGTCCCGGTACCTATTTGAAAAAATAAAATTTTTGAAAAGATTTGCAAAATCGTCACGCCCGTGCTGCATTCTTTTTTCTTTTCTGCGAAAAGAAAAAGTGTACATAAAGCTTGACCCCGTCTTTTTATTAAATCTTTTGATTGAGGTTTAGCTGTCCCTTTACAAGATTTTTGTACGTGTGGGTATCTTACTTTCAAGATGAGAAAAAAATATAGTTACTCTCCCTTTCAAGTATGGATCGACCACAGATAAAATACATATTATTAATTTGTATATATTAAAAAACTGTATAGTAATTTAAAAGTAAAGGACCGGCTTGTTTCTTTACCCCTGTAGATTGGGTATTTACCTACTTCTGCTTAGAAATAGATTGAGTTTTTATTTAAATAAATCAATGTAGAGTCGTTTATCTCAATGATAAAATGATGGGCAATGCCAATGACCCAAGATCATAATAATATCAATATTCTTTCTTTTTTTGTGTTGAAGAGGGGCTTCAAATCAAGCACTAGTTTTTTTTAATAGTTCAAATTAAATAATGATTTGAAAAGGGGGATTAGAATAAAATCTGTATGTGACATGTAATGTGCAGTAATGTTAGTTTTGGAAAAAAATTTTTTCAATAAATTTTAAAAACATCATCTTTTTTGGTGGTGCAATAAACTTTCATCCCCTTGAAAGAACCCGTGCCTATAAAGCTAAAACCATTGACTATACAGCGTTCGTATTAATAACAGATTTTTAAGAATATGGTTATTTTCACCCCTCAAAGTCTCATCAGCAACCGGAATTCTTAGTGTAGGATGTGTGCAGCAAAACAGGGGGTCCCGGTAAAAAGGGTTCCCTCATGCGGCATGCCTGGAACTACCACACTGTTATTGGGACCCACTCACACACTCTGCTTTCTCTACACTTGTTTGAAAAAAGTTTACTAACTGTTACCAAAAACTATGTTCCAGTTTACGCATGTGGTCGCTCATTATATTTGAGTACCACAGTCCGCAGATGGCTATTTTGGATTAAACTTTTGATTTTATTGAGTACCAACTTTAAACAGAAACCCACAAAATGAAAAGTTGAAGCCCAGTTTATCACCACGTCACTGGGCCCATTTATTGAGGCCCACAGTTAGATCTACCCCCAAGGCTTCAATTGGAAGGGGCCCTTTCCCAAAGGGCAGATGGGGTAGAGAAACTATTTGATTTCTCCAGAACTTGGTACGTGATAGCGATGGCGTGGAGTACAGGGAGAAGTCTCGCGACCGATCGCTGGTGATCATATCATCCTGCGAAAAGAGACAGGCTACGAACATACGCCTATGTAACAGGGCCTATACAGCTACCATGGCTTTTCCCATTGGTCCACCATTGCTTCGCACTAGTGCTATAAATATGCTAGAATAAATTATCCTTTGGAAATCTTTATACCCCCTTACTCTGTTTGGGCAGCTTTGTCATAGGTGTCTGCCAAAACGTATGCGGATGCAATTCCATAGCTTATCGTCCCCAAATTGACGTGCAGTAAGATCTAAAGGACTCGCCTACCTCATTTGTATAGCCTTAATTATAATTGAGCAGTGAAAAATTACACTAGAGGCATTGAATTGGGATATTAAATACACAAACTAAGGGCTTTGGTCTAGGGATCATGCCTTGCCTTCCCTAGCCTACTTCCCTCTGTCACCTAGAAAACCCAAATTGCAGAAAAACAAACTAATATGTATAGAATGTAATTATTAAATTAATTAGTTGATTACCCAAATATCGAGCTGGGGTGTCTCTATAAAAATCGACTTCCTTTTCATTCATGGTATGAAGTTTTTTCTTAAAATGTTTCACACTACCACTGCGTTTCGATTTTATTTGTTTATGTGAGCCAAAATCAGCTGATTTGAGTCACCGCCAAAGATAGTTTTGATTACGCAATACGCACTGCCTTGTAAAGATTTGGATGGAATAACAGTAATGCAAACGTACGCGGAGAAAACACATTGATGACAAAACGTAATTTTTCTTGGTATGGTAGTGGTGAACCTGGTCATGGTGTGTTTTGAAGAGATCAACGAGTTGTGAGCGTGTTTTTAATTTTAATTAAGCTTGCTCTCGCAGATTTAAAGCTTAAACATTGTACTTATTTTTAAAGTTGATAGTTGATGCGAAAATGCAGAACGTGATGTAAGTTTATTAGGCTGCTAGTGTATCACATATTTAATTTTTAAACATCTTTGACCCAAGGGTTTCCGACACGTGTAAGGCTATAGCTAGGCTAGCCTAGCCTAACCTTTAAAATTTGACACCATAATAGGCCTAGGCTAGCCTAGGCCCTAGGGATACCCCAAAGCCGTAGGCCTAGTCTGTGAAGTCTCTCTGAACCACTAACATAATATATTTTACTTTTTCTTAACGTGGTTTTTGGAATTCCAACAACAAAAATTCCGTATTTTTGTCAAATTTAAAAAATTAACTTTCTAAAAGGCTTTTCTAAGCATCACTGGTCGACATATTAACGTTTCAAAACGGCGCTTACCTTAGAAACGTGTAAAAAGTAGGAAAAACATTAGTGTCACCTGAAAGGCTGTATGCCCAAGTGGTGTACTAAGCTCGCCACGGCGCTTCGCGCAACTCCCCCGGACCCCCAAACCCCTAACCTACTTTTCCCAGCAAAACTCCATGGCAATTAAACAAATTACCTCAATTATAGTTGAACTTTACAATACCAACCCGCGTAGGGGGGGAATATTTAAAGGTAGTGGCTATTTAACCGTAGCTACGGGAAAACTACGATTCTCAATTCGTCCGTAGACATGAACGAAAATCACGGAAATAATCGAGGTATCCGAATCGTCCCCGTTGGAAAACCACGTAACTAGGCCAATAGCTCGGCGGGTTTAAATTTTCGTTTGGTCGTCCATGTTTTTTCTGCAAATGATTTCACTACATTCGGGGCCCCGTCGCAAACACAATTCTAGATGATAAAAGCGTTTAAAAGTGCTGCGCCGCGCTAGTTCTAGGATACAATCGATAAGAGGGCACCCGAAATCCTTTCCTTTAAAACGATTTTTAGATTTAAAATAGCAACGTTAAAAGGTTTGGTAAGTAGAGTATTTTATTAAAAAACGAGTTAAAATTAAAATAGCAACTTTAAAAGGTTTTGGGTAAGTAGAGTATTTTTTTGAAAGGTTTGGTAGGCCTTACTAGTATCTATGGTTGGCCTACTAAGTAAATGCCCATAAAAAACTGGGGGCGCCGGCAAAAAGTGAAATGGTAGTGTTTGTGTTCAATCTTTATTAATTATAAAAATAATTCTTTAATTTTCAGAGTGGTTATTATTGAATAACGTAATTTACTTCCCGTTCCTAGAGGTTAAATTAGCAGGCCTAGTTTTTCCGTACCCACATTCGAGTACCTTCGGTGATTTCCGCCTATGTTCGTTCATGCTAGGGACAAATTGAGAACGTAATTTTCCCGTAGCTACGGTCGAATAGCCTCAGCGATATGGAAAATGAACACAGATTGAACACGTAAACACTCGGGACATTTCACTGTTTGTTGGGTTCACCATGTTTGACATTAACATCAATTGCTTTTACGTAGTACCAACCTTTTGCACTAAAATACTCAACCTACAAAACCTTTAACGTCGCTATTTTAATATAATGGACTTTCAACGAAACATGACTTTCGTTTAAAATAGTGACTTAAAGGCCGGTTTGAAGTTTTTTTTTTTGTTACTATAGGTAACAACCAGAAACGTGATGATTCTATTTTGGTTTTTTTAAAATTTATGTTATTGTTAAGGTACCTACTTGCAGTGAGTAAAACATCTAGCACGGTAGGCCTAGGCTGCGTCACTCCTCCCCACTTATAGTTCATTTTTTTCAACTTTTTACACATTTCCAAGGAAAGGGCGCCGTTGTGAAACATTAATATATTGACCAGTGATGCTTAGTAAGCCTTTTTGAAAGTTTATTTTTCAAATTTGACAATAATACGGAAATTTTTCATATTTAGGGCTACCGTTGTTGACCTCTTCCCTTATGTCCAATTTCCATTGCTCCTAGAGATGTTTTCCCGGAAACCTCAGAATCGATCAGATCGGGTCCAACCACTTGAAACCCTTTTTCTGATTAGGATCACTTGGATCCAACCCGATTACGTGATCCAACGGATCTCTTAAGCTTTTCGAAAGCAGATACTTTGAATCTGTCTGGGTTTCCGAACGCCAATTTATGTCGGATCCGGTTTGGGTTAACCAGATCAAGGGTTTCCTAAAACACCCCTAGTCGGCTAGTCCTGGGCCAAGCGGGTAGGCTAAGCCTAGACCTAACGACGACGCCTGGGCCTAAGGGCATCCTCTAGAAGCGAATCCACATAAAAACATGAAGGCTCGTTTACAAACCCCATAAATGTAGGGCCCGGGAATTCGAATTACCACGGTAGAAAGTAAGGTTAGCCTATGGGGAAAGTTTGTGGGTTGAAATGTGTGTTCTGAATTGTTCATAACCAGTCTATGACAGGACAAATAAACAAACCTATTGTATACTGATGCTATGTGTAGTTAGTAGACTTAGTAAATTTTCCTCCCGCTGTTGACTCATTGTCGGTGGCAGGTTTAACTCCTTCATCTCCCTCACTTCTCATTCCCTCATTTTCATTTCTATTTTGCTTTCAACTCCCTTTTCTCTTTTTCCTCTCCTCTTATACAATCTACCGTAAGGATTATATAGGAGGGGAACGTGCACAGGGAGGTGTTGCCATTCTGGTGCATGACTCTGTGTATGCCACTCAAATTCCATTGACAACTCGCCTTCAGGCCGTCGCCGTTACAGCTTACATTCCAAATGTAACCACATTATGCTGTATTTACATTCCACCACCATTAATCCATTACCCGACGCGATATGGAGGCATTGTCGGATCAATTACATGGACCCGTAATCTTGGGTGGTGATTTAACGCTCACCATACTGACTGGGGATCAGTATTTTTCTGATCAACGGGGTTGTGTTGTAGCAGATTTTCTACAACACAATGATGTTTCATTGTTGAACACGGGCCAGATGACTCATTTCACGTCACATTCTGGCACTTTTTCAGCCATAGATTTAGTCATGTGTACACCATTGCTATCGCTTGATCTCGAGCTAAATGTGCTTGATGATGGAAGTGATCATTTTCCAATTCAGGTGAATTGTATTAAACTACAATAGGCCACACAATCCAGGTCAGGGATGGCGACTTGCGCAAGCTGATTGGGGAAAGTTCCGGGAAATTAGTGAAGTCTCTTTGCTCAAGGTGGACTTTACTAGTTCTCTTGACCCCAACGTGCTTGTCAATAATGTTAGTAATGCTTGCTTGATGCAGCATATGCCAGTATACCACTGACTAGTGGTGAACAACGTCGTCGTGTCGTCCCCTGGTGGAACAAAGATTGAGCATTGGCCATCAAGGCAAAGAAAAACAGCTTTAAAAAATTAAATACATTTCCTACATTTGAAAATTTAATCAATTTCAAGCACGAGAGAGCGAAAACGAAAACGAATTATAAAACATAGTAAGAGGCAGTCATGGCAAGAGTATGTATCTTCTATAAATTACAGCACCTTTTTTCCACGATGGTGTGGAAAAGGATAAATCAATTAGTGGACGTCAGGTAAACACCATACCCGCTATCAAGGATGGGGGCAATTAGTTACTACTCCAGCAGATGTGGCTTCAGTACTGGGTACACATTTTGCATCGGTAAGCAGTAATGCACGATATGATGCAGAATTTCTAGCACACAAGCAGTTTACAGAAGCTCGAAAACTTAATTTCTCATCTGAAAACGATGAGCTACAACAGAGCGTTCTCTTTGTGGGAACTCCGTATGGCGTTAAGCTCATTACGTCGCACATCTGTTGGAGAAGACAAAAGGGCACAACGACATTTTGTGCACCTGACTGACCCCCTCTTTGGGAAGTTATTATTTTATTTTTTAATATTTTGTGGTTTCTGACATATTTCCCGATATTGGCGTAGTGCCATCTTAATTCCACTTCTCCAAACCCACAAAAGATAAGCGATGCCGACTTCATATCGCCCTATTTCTCTGACAATTTGCTTTTGCAAATTGTTCGAAAAGATGATCAAAAAACGACTAATGTGGATGCTGGAGACACGCAGTTTTATTGGCGAACGTCCAATGTGGATTTCGTCAACGTCGTTGCAACCATCGACCACTTGGTTCGATTAGAGACGTTTATTCAAGAAGGGTTTGTTTGCAAAACAACATGTTGCTGGTGTGCTTTTTGACATTGAAAAGCTACGATACAACATGGAGATATAATATTCTTCAACAGATTCACGAGGGGGGGTTTTCGAGGGCACATGCCAAAATTTTTAGAAAACTTTTTAAAAGATAGAACTTTCAAAGTGCGTGTTAACAATGTTTTGTCAGACTCGTTCTCACTGGAAACAGGTGTACCACAAGGCTCGGTCTTGTCGGTATCACTGTTTTGTATTGGAATAAACAGTGTGGTGGATTGTATCCCAAAGAGCCTAATGTCGTGCCTATTTGTAGATGACCTGGGAATCTTCTACAGATCGGTAATTTATCAAAGCTCAAAGACACGTGAAAATTGGATTGAACATATAAGTGAATGGGCTCGAAAAGCGGGGGACACGATTCTCTCCCCGAAAAAACTCAGTGCATTCACTTTTGCCGTCTTCAAGGAATCCAAAATGACCCACAACTATCGTTTAACAATGTAGAATTCTATTCAAAACAATGTCCGTCTTCTCGGCATGGTGTTTGACAAAAAGCTAAATTGGAAAGACCACGTTGTTGAGTTACGCAAAAATCCCATGTTGAAAATCAACCTATTGAAAGTTCTCAGTAATACATCGTGGGTGGCAGATAGGACTTGCATGTTGAGAATTTACGGATCTCTAGTTTCCCTCCAAGATGGACTATGGATGTTTCGTATACTCTTCAGCAAGTAACACACCCTTTAAACTTCTAGACCTGTCCACCATTGGGGTCTTTCGTATTGCTCTTGGTGCATTTTCGAACAAGCCCGGTGTAAACTTGTATGCCGATTTCAGGTGTGCCCTCCCTTAGCAGAACGGAGAAACCCCTCTTTGAGGGGTACGTATGTAATAAAAATTTAAAAGCTATGCCTAACCATCCAGAAAATCGGAATGTTTTTAACACGACATATGTCAGACACTTTGATAACAAACCCAAGGCATCTCTTCCAACGGGATTAAGATGTAAACTTTTGTTTAATCTTATAGAATTTCATCTGCCAAAAGTTTTTAATTTTGTATTTAGCAATAACCCGCCCTGGTTTACACCAGAGCCGATTATTATATTTGACCTTTGTCGTTTTGATAAAAACTCTACTTGCGATAGTGAAATTCTAAATTTACTTTAGAAATATTTGCCATGAACATCAAAGGGTTTACTTTGTATTCACAGATGGCTCCAAAATTGACAACAAGGTTGGAAGTGCCTTTTATTGCTCCACCTTAACTGAACGTTTCAGGCTAAGCGACGTGTGTTCAGTTTTCACTGCGAGTTTTCGCATCCGTGAAGCTCTTAAATACATTCTACGCTGTCGTTGTGGAGAATACCTTTTGTGTTCAGATAGCTTAAGTTCACTTCAAGCTATAAAAATCATGTATTCTAGTCATCATTTGGTACAAGACATCCAATTCTATTTAGAAAAACAACCTCTAAGGGATATATAATAGAGTTTTGCTGGTATACCTGGACACGTGGCATAGAGGGAAATGAACACGCTGATCGGGCTGCTAAGGAGCTTTTCCCACGTCGCGACGTTGATTTCAATCTAGTTCCGTTCCAGATGTCAAGAGTGGATACAAGCAAAGATTGTTTTGGGTGTGCGACAAGCATCGTGGGATTTTGTTGCAAAATAACAAATTGCATAGTGTGATGGCCCACATTTGACTAACAAAATTCGTCCACCCTAAAGTCTCGACTCTCACGTAGAGAAAAGGTGGGTATTGTCTAGAATTTTGTATAGGCCATACCACGCCTAACACAACGGATATCTCTTTTAACCAGAGAAAAGGTTATTCCCATAGTGACACATGTGTGTACCTTTAACCGTGCATCATATGCTAAACAGAATGTGCCAAATATGGATGCATTGCGCACGCAATTTGATCTCTCCCAATCATATGAAGAACTTCTATCATATGATAACGGCGACAAACTTTCTAAATTTCTCATCCTTGTAATCTATTTAAAAAATTTAAATTTACATTTTTACACATTGTTTCTTTTCTTATTTTCATTTACATACATAACTTTTATTTTGCTATTCTTTCATCATCATCAATTTATTTTGTTATTTATACACTTAGAAAACAATCTAATCATCAAACATACCTGCATTCACTCTTCTCATTTCCTTTCATTCACAGGCGGCGCAATAGACCTAACCGGTTGAAGCGGGCCCCAGTTTTTTCACTCGTCGTCGTCTCTTAAAATTCATATTCTATTCATTCCCTTTATTGTACATCCCCAATAGAGTAACAGGTACATGGGGTATTAACATAGTCACAGTAGTAGTATGAATTAATCTAAAAGAGTTCAACTAGAATCACAGAAAATGTCAAAAAAATAAAATGAGTTTACAGAGTAAAAAAGGTTTTTTTGTTTAGTTTTAAAACTGTCTTCACTTCCCGATGTCCTTGAGCTCAGCTGGCAGGTTATTTGTATAGTCGGATCCCCTGGTTACTAGGGCTTTTCAGTCCCCTGGCTAGCCTCACTGTGTCCCGGTGTAGGTCTATCTGCTGTCTGGTGGCATAATTATGACAGTCCTCATTTCTTCTGAATTCATGTAGTCTCTTGCGGGTGCTCATCACCGATTCAAAGATATAGAGATCCGCTAAGGTAAGTAGGGTCAATCGGGGTAAGTGTGGCACCGGGGCAAGTGTGGCACCCGGCCTATTTTGTTTATTTATGAACTTAGAAAAAAAAAGTAAACAAATTTTTATTCAGTGACATATAAAGCTTATTCTCACAAATTCATACATTTATAAAAAAATTATTTAAAGAGCAGGGCATTTTAACTAGCACTTGTTTTTTTAATTTCAAACGCAATGCGGCCTTGATATGTAATTTTTGAAATTTAAGGGTATGAATGCATTAATTTTATCTATTTTATTGCTCTTATTGAATTCATGAGGTTATAAGTAACTAAATTGCAAAAGGAGCATTTAAAAAAAATTATATGGGGCAAAATTTAAAGAAGGTGCCACACTTACCCAACAAAATTTAATTCTTGGGGTAAGTGTGGCATGATGGTTTTTTTAATGAAAAAAAAATACAAAAAAAAACACAAAAAAACAGAAAAAGATAAATAAGCCTAGACCGGAAGTCTTATCTGACGTTGAGGGTAGTTCGAATGATTAGGCAGACTTGGTGGAAGACCCGGAAGGACATCCTATAACATTAAAAACGGATTTCAATAAGAGCCGGATCTAAAACGATGCATATTCACCTTGTCGAAGTTCTTTAACAGGCAAGTAATGTAGAAAGCCTTCGTCTACAGGTAAGTTTTATGGTTTCACCGTTGACTGATGGGTTAATGTGATGCACTTCAGATGCTTGACATAAAGTAAAAAGAATTTTCGTAGGGTACAAAGAAATGACATATCCTTTTTGTTGAAGTTAAACAAGTAATCGGAATTTTTTCCTGAACCAGTGTAACTCAACGGGTGAAACGAATCCGATACTTTTCTCTGCATCTGTTGGCAGATGTTTTTGAAAAATGAGGTTGACAACCTAATGCTACAGGGAACTATTAATAGGCCTAAAGCTAATAAATCGGCTCCGTTTTTAATCTTTAAACATGTTGCCTTTAAACTTAAAATGACGTGATTTTAGGCCTACATCAAAATTTAAATCACTAAAAATCTGGAAAAATTTATGTTTTGTCAAAGAGAATTCTCTACCTTGCCACACTTTCCCCTTGCTCCTAAGTGCATTCCTTCTGTGTAAAACAGCGGGTGCCACACTTCCCCCAGTGGTGCCCCATAATTGGGTAAGTGTGGCCAGGTAGCACCCGTTCTCATTTGCATTTTTAAATGATAAAGTTAATTATTTTTTACATAAAAGAATAGCAGTACCCGTTGGTTAGATAGCCTAATGATTGACCTTCCCTAATTTTTGGGGAATTTTTGTACTTATTAATCTGGCTCTGCCCAGGGCTTTGAAGTCAAATAACTTAAAAAGGTGCTACACTTTACCCGATTGACCCTTTTACCCATCTCAGAGAAAAGCTTTCGACAAGAGTGCCGCCTACCAACTCCTTTTTTAAAAATTTTCACAGCTCTTTCTGTATAATAAAAATCTTTATAAAAACTTTTTTACATGATGAGCCCATAGAAGGATACCCTAAAAGAAGGAGGGATTCGAAGTAAGCAAAATACACTGTTCTAGCCGGGCCAGGTCCTAAAATTCTTTCTTTGACAATTCTGGATAGCGAAGCAGGCCGTGCTCATTTTCTTAGCGATATTATCAGTGTGCAGGTCCCACTTCAGCGAGGCTTCAATAGTAATGCCAAGGGACGAGGTAGATTGTACTTCGGCAGCGGTTGTCCCCGATAGTATAAGTCGAGCGGCTGTGCCTTTCTATGCCCAGGGTTAAAAAGCACTGTCGCAGTCTTTGTGGCATTCATTTGCCAACTGGTTATTCTGGAGCCATAGAGACTTCGCGCGAGTTCCATTTGCGCTACCTAGCAGCCCCTGCGCCGTTTTCCCCAGCACAAATATGTGAAATCGTCAGCAATGTGAGAACAAAGGAGAGGGGCGAGCAGGAACGACGGTCATTGACATAGATGATAAAATACACTGGTCCCAAAACTGTCCCCGGTGGAACCCCCGTTGTGGTCCCAAGCCATGCAGATTGAATCCTTCTTCTTTTTCTCTTCTCCTTCTTCCCTCATCCCTTTGCTTCACTGTTACACTTCCGAGCAAGGCCTCTTCTTACTTACGTCCACATGACGTTTTGATTCTCTCTCAATCAATCACTCTCCCCTCAGTCTGTATTCACCTTTGGCAGCAGCTTAATAGATTTCCCTTTAACCCAGCCAACTTTTTGTCCCCCACTATCCCCTCAGAAAGGCCAATCCATTCCACCACTGCCCTTGCAAAGGGAAAAGGGGTTCCTTCCCACATCCTGGCCCATTCCTCTCCATCTTCCAGTGGCCCCCGCATATACCTTTTTTCTCATTACCCTTTCCCCCATGGTGGCACCCTTGACTTAAGCTGCCTTTCTTAACTTGCCTCCATCCAATTCTCTTCCAAACCCACTGTCATATGTCCTTTTGGTTTTCCCTTATCATTCCTCCTTACCTTTTTTTTCTTAGCCCCCCAGTTTTTTTGATCCCAAATTTTTTTAGTTTCTCCTTCTTTTATCCAATGCCCCCATTTCACAACG
>JAMZAV010013433.1:0-15879 GCA_024449915.1 Sweltsa coloradensis | reverse complement strand
ATCGAAGAATTCCATGACGATTATTAGTCAGTGAAAGGTATACATGTAAAGTGTCATATGTAGAGGAGGTAGATCACAAGTTATTATATTTAGTATAGTTTTTAAAGGCGCGTAAAATACGAAAATAAGCTTTTTAAAGTGTTTAAAGATGATTCCTAGGATGACCCCTACTCAAAACGAGGCAGGTATACTAAGGCACACTAGAAGGTCTAGGGGGGCTTCCTCGGTAGGAAGAGGAAGGGAAGGGGTAGAGCTACGGTGTCCCAGACACCCAGTAAGTTTACAACGCGATGTGGCACGAATGTATTTCAGGCCGAAGTGGCAATCACGTCGCAAGAGCGATTGTTCACATTCTTAAAGTAGTTAGTTGTTGCCGACCATCCTGATATAGAAAAAATAATCCTATGGTCGGATGCTTGTGTTCCTCAGAACAGAAACTCTATTATGAGTCTAGCTTTAAAAAAGCTCCTAAGTACAACAGCAGAAGTAAATTTCCGTCATTACAGGAAATAAAGTACTGGGCAATATTCCACCATGGACCCACAGTAAATTCCAGTCACGAAACGAGCTACTTGCGGCAAGGCACCATTTGATTCCGCGACAACGACGTTGACGTGGAGAAGTCTCCCTGGCCAAAGCTGGCTTAAGACATCTACATGCTGTTGCACGTCAAACAGCCTCGGCGTTGAACCGCAGGCGATCCCGACACTGACTCGGCCTTCACTCTGATTGCAAAGAGTTTTGGCCAACACAACTCGCCTGAGACAAGATTCGGCGGCGATCACTGCCTTCTCAACTTGCCACAGAATTTAATTGTAACTGCCATCTACTTTTCACAGCACAGAGCGATTTATTTCACGAAACTCTGTCACAGGGCGAAAATTGGTATCGCACTTGATCACAAGTATTAATAGTATTAGTAGTTTTAAGGCGCTGTAAAATACGGAAAATAAGTTTCAAAGTGTTTTGTTACAAATCATTGTCATCGAAAGAATTGTCAAGTACAATATATTAGTAGACAGCCAAATCAGTGAAAGGTATACATGATAATGTAGTCATATGTAGAGGAGGTAGATCACAAGTATTATTAGTATTAGTAGTTTAAAGGCGCTGTAAAATACGAAAAATAAGCTTTTTAAAGTGTTTAAAGATGATTCCTAGGATGACCCCTACTCAAAACGAGGCAGGTATACTAAGGCACACTAGAAGGTCTAGGGGGGCTTCCTCGGTAGGAAGAGGAAGGGAAGGGGTAGAGCTACGGTGTCCCAGACACCCAGTAAGTTTACAACGCGATGTGGCACGAATGTATTTCAGGCCGAAGTGGCAATCACGTCGCAAGAGCGATTGTTCACATTCTTAAAGTAGTTAGTTGTTGCCGACCATCCTGATAAAGAAAAAATAATCCTATGGTCGGATGCTTGTGTTCCTCAGAACAGGAACTCTATTATGAGTTTAGCTTTAAAAAAGCTCCTAAGTACTATGACGGAAGGTAAAACCCTTAAATATATTGAACTAAAATTTAAATAAATAAAACCACGAGAAGGTTGCGAGTTGGAATTTGATGGCCCTTGAGCAGTGTAATTCTCGCAGAATTACAAAAGTTGAACGTTGACAAGACACGTGAGAAACTAATAACCCAGAGCTATGACGGTGCCGCAGTGATGAGTGGGTCTAAAGGGGGCGTGCAAGTGAAAGTCAAATAGGTTTATCAAAACGCGACTTACATACTGTAACATTTTCAATTTTTAGGCCTACTATAAATAATTATAAAATAATAAATTTATAAGAAAACATTTATTAAACTCTTCAATGCTCAGTCAATCAATCAATATTTAAACAACAACAACAACAACAGTGCATTCTTTTAGTGTCAAAATAATACTTCGAACATTTACGCAATATGTGCGCGTATTCTAACTCAAACAGAAGTGAAATATGAGCATCTTCAAATACTAAATGAACAGAATATTACATTACCGACGAAAAATATAGAACTATACTCGAGCTGCGATCTAGCGGCAACAACCTCAATCACGAGCGGTGTTAACAACATGTTAACACCATTACCCGCTAATTTAGTCATTTCAACAACCACCAATAGATGGCGCTAACCGCAATTACCAGTGCTAACAACTTATATATGGATTGGGCAGTTCAAATTTGGTTCTCGTGAAGTGCGGATGTGTTCAGTGTTCTCTCCAGTGTTTGGACGTTTCACAAATTTAAAAGTGCGCATGGGACGGAAAAATGGCAGACGAGGAAGTCATCATGGACCCGGGCGCCGTCCAACCCATGGAAACCAACAAGGAAAACATCCAGAAGAGAGGAAGAACTAATAGCGACGATAGCGACGATGAACAGGAAAGTAACCGAAAGAAAACACCTGTAGACCCACTAAATCCTCAACCAAATCCGTTTCGTAAGCCAAAGCCAATCCCAAAGCCAAACCCGAATCCAATCCCAAACAAAAATCCTCCACCAGGGCCACCAAATCCAATTGATACCAATCTGTCACCAGGCAACAAAATAAAAGCCACCTCACAAAACACCGATCACATTCAAGCATTCAAAATAACAAAGTTTGAAAAGAACACTCAGAAATCCTACGTTATAATAATCAGAACTGCCAGCAACACATCATCTCTGCCCCACCCCATGACAGTTGGGAAATACTTAACATCCAATTTCCAAAACAAGGCCACTATAACCAAAACTGATAGAACGAGTATGAGAATAGAAACCAGCCAACTAGAAGTAGCAAATAAACTCCTACAAATAAAACAAATCGGAGCCGTCTCCCTAAACGCTTACGCGCCTCTAGGACTTTATACGTCCAAGGGGATAGTCAAAGGGGTAGACCCCAGCATCCCAGATGAAGATATTCTTAAATACGCAAAATCGCAGTCCAAAATTTTACACATCAGAAGATTCACTAAGAAAATTATAACAACAGAAGGCCATTATGAATTTAAACCTACAGGTACAATTCTAATCACTTTTCAGGGGGTTAGGCTCCCCGTGGACATCCAGTTACATTCAGTCAACCTCGAGGTCAACCCGTACATTCCAAAGGTGCTACAGTGCACAAAATGTTTCCGCTATGGTCACACTCATGTCAGATGTGACAGAGATCAAATGTGTGTCAATTGCGGTAAAGGTGAACACACAGATGACTCATTATGTGAGGTCGAGCCACGATGCATAAATTGCAGTGGGTCGCACCCATCCATATCCGAAAGCTGTCCGGTTCACAATCAAAGAAGGGAAATTTCGAACTTAATGACTACTGAACATCTATCATATCAGGAAGCTAGAGACAAAATCAAAGACGCCGAACAAGCTCCCGTAATAAATGACACCAACTTCCCCAATATCAAAATACATAGCCAAACACCAACACGCAAACAAAAACCAACCAGCAGTAACGACGAGTTAGATATTTCCCCCAAGACAGCTGCTTCTTGGGCAGAGATAATCGCAAGTGAGCAGCCAACAATATCACCCCAGGACATACCCCAAGTTAACGAAACCACTATATCCAGCGAGGAGGACGGAAGTAGTCTCAGCTCAAATCATAACTTAATAAAAGAAACAAACTCCAAAATTACAAACATGACCTACAACAACAATACAATCAAGACAAACTCTCAAGAAAACATTAAAGTCCAAACTACCGTACATTTAATAACAAACTTGCTCTGCGAAATTATCATTCAACTCACAGGATCTAAGCTTGACAACGCATACAATATCATTTATCCAAAAGCACAATTAATTGTTACTATGATATCCGGTATCAGTTTCTATCAACATGGAATTTAGTATAATCCAATGGAATATCCACAGCATCCACAGCAACACCACAGATTTACAATGGATAATTAACACTTTCAAACCATCTGTGGTAGCCCTACAGGAAACCTGGCTCAAACCTTCCGATAAACTATCGTACACTAATTACGAGCTAGTAAGAGAAGACAGAGAAGATGGATACGGGGGGGTAGGGCTACTAATCAGCCTAAAACACCCATTCACGCCGATATACACTACATCAGACGGGAGCGGCCTTCAATCAATAGGTGCTAAAATCTCATTTGCAACTAATCAAGAAATCAACATCTTCTCCTGTTACAGAAAACCTAATTCATCAAATTTCAAAAACTCATGGGACCAGATGCTAAGCAATATTCCTACAAACTCCATTATCTGCGGAGATATAAACGCCCACCACCCAGCGTGGGACCCCAACAGACCTGCATCCAGGGAAGGAACCATAATTGCGGACACTATCCAAAATAGGGCTCTCACCATAATCAACAATCTCGACCCCACCTTCATCCCTAGACCTCCGTTTCCCCCGTCAACCCCTGACATCACCCTGGTCCCCTGTCATCTGGCTCCCTTACTAACTTGGAGAGTGCTACCAGACCTACACGGGAGCGACCACTTCCCTATCATTATTCACACCAATCATCCACCGCACCTACGACATACAATCCAAGCTCCTAAAAACCCAAAAAGTAAGAACCTTGATTGGCAAAAATATAACAAACTAAGTGACCAGTTTGACACCCCGAACAATAGTGACTCGATAACCTACTACAACACCCTTACGAACAACATCCATAAAGCAACCCAAAGATGCACGTACGAGCGTAACTGTAACTTATCCCAGAAACAACCAGTACCATGGTGGAACTCCACGTGCGCCAAAGTCGTAGCAGAGCGCAAACTATGCTGGAAATCGTACAAAAGAGAGCCATCCATGGCGAATTACATCAATTTAAAAAAAGCGGTAGCCAAAGCGAAATACACCTTGAGAGACGAGCGGAAAAAAAGCTGGCACGACTACTGCAGCACGATAAACCGGCAAACACCCCTCTCGTTGATATGGAGGAGGGTGGGCTGGTTCAAAGGGAGGAGACTGACGGCGGCCCCCAGCCCCGGGGACGCGAACGAGTTCGCGGAGGAGTTCGCCAAATTAATTGCACCTGACTTCGTACCAAATGTACAGGACGTAAGTACGGACATAGAGGACAGCGACGACGACATCCAGTCCCAGGACCTAGACAAAAGCTTCACAGCAAGAGAGCTAGATAATATAATAAAGAAACTTCGATCCAAGTCCGCCCCCGGACCGGACGGCATAACTCCAATCATGATTCTGAACATGTCCGAACGCGGAAGAGCAGCCTTGCTAAAAACTTTAAACAATCTATGGGAACATGAAGTTATCCCCGACGACTGGCGCACTTCAGAAATAGTACCAATCCTTAAACCAGGCAAGGACAGAACCAAAGTAGCTTCGTACAGACCAATTGCCTTAACGTCCGTCATAGGCAAAGCAATGGAAAGACTCATTAAAAGCAGACTAGAAAGATGGTTAGAATATCACAACAAGCTCCCAAAAAATCAATATGGATTCAGGAAAGGTAGAAGTACCATGGATAGCATAGCCAGAATTACAACCGACGCTCAAGTAGCGCTAAACAGCAACAAAGTCATGTTAACGGTATTCTTAGACATCGAAAAAGCCTACGATTCAGTAAATAGATCTTTGATACGGGATCAATTAAATCAAGCTGGGGTATCCAGTAAAGTAGCGAGATGGATAGACAAATATCTAAAAAAATCGTACGATTAAAATCCGCTCTCACAGCTATTCTAAACCTCGAACAACTTACAAGGGCCTACTCCAAGGGGCGGTTCTAAGCACCCTCTTGTACCTTTTATACACCCGGCAATTAGACAAAAATATTCCCAAACATACAATAATACTCATGTTTGCAGACGACATAGTCCTGTACACAATCGCAGATAACTTACAAATAGCACAAATTCAACTACAACAAAGTATGAATATTCTAATAAACGAACTGGACAGACTAGAGCTATCAGCAAACCCGGGAAAGAGTGCATTAATGATTTTCACAAGAAGAAGATATAATATCGGAGAAATATCAATCAAATTAAAAAACAGAAAGATTCCTTTCAAATCCAAACCCCAAATTCCTCGGCTTACACCTCGATAATAAACTTACATGGAGTTGCCACACCAAGAACCTGTACACCAAGTGTATAAGAGAAGTAAACCTCCTTAGATGCATACAGGGAGTAAGCTGGGGCGCTGACCCACAAATTATGCTAACCATTCTAAGAAGCAGACTTTTGAGCAAAATAGAGTACGGCCTCTTGGTGTATGGGAACGCCACCCCCATCCACCTAGGTCCTATAGAGAGAGCTTTCAGACAAGGAATCCGTATATGCATAGGGGCTCTCAACTCATCCCCAAACCATTCAATCATGACAGAGGCAGCAATGTTACCAATTCGCCTATGTGCCTACAAATCAGCTATCTACTTCATGGCAAGACAATACACAATAGAAAAACAATCAACTTATCACATCACTCCGGAAATTACAGAACATAATTAATATAAAAGAGGAAGAAGGACGCCCGGGAGGAATTTACCCAGTTCTTGTGACTGCGACTAATTACCTTAGAGACGTTAGTCATCTAATAAGCAGCTTCCCCTGGCCTCTCCAATACGCTTACACATATCACTCTCTAGAAAAATACCTATTCCCTTTTATATCGGCCGAAAACAGTATCGATAGTACCAACTCAATCACAACCAAAGCTTCCTTTAACCAGTTCATCAAAGAAAAGCACCCAGGAAGCATACTTATTTTTACCGACGGTTCCAAAATAAACAACAAAGGAGTAATAGGAGTTGGCGCTGCCTTCTACGATTACAATAACAAAACCGGCTTCAAATACAAACTAACAAGTGAACTACCAATTACAACTGCAGAAACAATAGCCATAATCAAAGCCCTACAATTTATTTCTATTCGTCGATTTCAAGATTCAACTATTCTCTCAGACTCAAAAGGGAGTATCCAATCCTTATCAAACAGCCACTTTGATGGGAAAACTGGATACTTCTCCTTTATAGCGGCCAGCCTTCTCTCTCATCTTACCAAAACAGGCCTACATATAAACATCAAATGGATCCCGGACCACATGGGTATATCAGGAAACGAAACAGTAGACGCCCTGGCAAAGCAAGCTGCATCATCAAACAGACTCCCGATAACAACTCAATTAGACCCGCAAGTAATTAAAACAATAAGCGTCAAGAAGATATTTAATATGTGGAATGAATCATACGCAGAAACAAATAAGACGAAAGGAAGGCATTATGCCCAAATACAAAGTCAAATAAGGCCCAAACCCTGGTTTCAAGACTTTAAAAACCTTACCCGAAGAGAAATTATAACCATAAACAGACTCAGAATAGGCCATTGCCACTTGAACGCATATCAAAATAAATTCAACCAAAATATCCCGCCTGAATGCCCCCACTGCGACGATCCCGAGACCATAATGCATCTCCTACTAGTATGCCCTC
The DNA here is from genome assembly GCA_024449915.1 of Sweltsa coloradensis. NCBI lineage: Eukaryota > Metazoa > Arthropoda > Insecta > Plecoptera > Chloroperlidae > Sweltsa > Sweltsa coloradensis. The sequence continues at coordinate 8,464 of JAMZAV010013433.1, read as the reverse complement.
ATTACGACAGATGGCGCGACTCGCTCTATTCACCCCTACCAAAAAACATCCAACACCCTCTTACAGAAACGATTTTCCCCCAAATTTTAATTAAAAAGTCAAAAAAATTTCAAAATTGTGAAAAAAGGGAAGAAAAAATAAAGTCCGAGAGCAGAAAAAAACCCGGAAAGGGGTTAAGTAGAAGAAACAGAAAAAAAAACAAAAAAAAAAAAGGATTGGGCCAATCATTTTTTAAATCCCCCGGAAAAAAAATTAAAAGAAAAGATTTTAGCAAAGGCGCCGTACCATAAAAAATTTAAGAAAAAAGTACACTTAAAAAGGGGGGAAGCAGGATATTTTATAAAATTCAGATAAGTAATTTTTAAGGGATTTTGCAAAAATTTACCATCCCCCTATATAGCCCAAACAAAAGTAAAAAAATAAACCGACTGTCCTGGGACTACCCAAAATTCTAGAAGCTTCCCATAGCAGACGCTTCAAAACCCCTACTCAACCACTGACGAACACGGGTTGTTTTGAAGGGACAAAAAAAGGACCCCAAAGCGGGACGCTTTTCTGGGGGCCCAGAGTACCCAAAAACCCCTTAAAATACATTTTAACACATTCAAAAAGGCGATTACCGGGACCCCGGGCGTGATTCTCACCTGGACGTTGGAACACAATTTTGGAAAATTTCTACACTGGTTTCGGCTTGGGCTAGGCCAAACCCTACTCCACACTTCCCCTGCAATGATTGCCAACCCACCGGGTTTCACTGGGGGGGGAAAGTCGTAACTATCATCTACAGTCAAGAAAACCAGGTTTTGGGGGGTCACAACTTGGGGAGTGAAGAGCACAACAAGAGGTAACGACCTTCCCGATAAGCAGGCCCCAATTAACGGGGGAACAAATAGGAAAAGTACTTTACCCTACTGACAGACAATCCAAAAAAAAATGCACAACGGGCACAAATAAGAGCGTAAATAACCCCACTTAGTAATACTAGCTTATTTTAGTAGTGCTTCAAAAAAGAGTAATTTGCAACCATACCAAGGAATTCGGTTTTTTTTTTTCCCCCCCCCCCAAAAAAAACCAAGCACAGAAACCCCGGGACCTCCTTTGTGTGACTAGGCTCTAATCCCACACGAACAAAAAAACCTCCCGAACACAACCCTAAGCTTCGGGGAAGAATGACAAAAAAACACTCCTAAAAGCATTTCCCTGAAAAAACGAATAAAAGCCAAACCCCCAGTTTGGAAAAACAGTTCCAAATTTTTAAAAAATATTTAAAGAGAAGGGGACGGGTAACGAAAAGAAATGAAAAAACTTACCGGATTTAAAGGCAACCCTTTTGAAAATGGAGGGCCCCAAACGAAAAGGGACCTTAGACGGAACAAAACGCCGGGAAAACGACAGCCGACTTACGAGGCTCCTGGGGGTTGTTATAGGGGTATCAAAAGTGGGGGGGGCAGGTTTTCCCAATCGGGAGTAAAGTAATTAAAACTTTTTAAAAACTGGGGACAATACTCAAAACCGGGGGGGAATTTGGGTTTGTTTTTTAAGGGGGGGGGGGGGGTTGGGGGGGGGGGGGGGAAGGGGGGGGGGGGGGGGGGGGGGGGGGGGGGGGGGGGGGGGGGGGGGGGACAAATTGGCATGTACCCCCAAAATAAAGTAATTTTGGCCAAAAGGTGTGGCTTTCTTCGGGCCGTAAAAAAGCCTGGAGGAAATTTTGAAGATTTTTATTTTTGTGGGGTTTTGGGGGTCTTAAAGTTTTCACGAGACAGCCATGTCCCGGCACGCTCGAAAGCACTCAAATTCAGATTAAAACGCTCGGGATGCTTGCGGTTAAATATAAAAGATTGGTCAAGGGACCAAATGGGGTTGCTACATGTCAATTTCAAAAAAACCCATACAGTCGGGGGGATAGCAATTTTTGCTCTTAAATTTTGATTGGGATATTGTTAACTTCATGATTGTTTGATTGATTGGATATTGCTTTACGTCTCAAAATTTATGCAATCGGCTAATCGAGACAAAAGGGAGACGAAAGTGATGACGCATTCAGAATACATCATAATTGCTTTGTGATTGTAGTTGTAGAAACGTCAAAGCACAAAAATTATCCCTGTTCAATTTGGGGGGTCCCTTTAAATACTCTAGTTTACATTATTGTAAAGGACTCCCCTTGATAGTGCAAGTAAACATTCTAACCATAGGTCTAGACCTACTCTTTACGAACCCCTACTAGTACGGATATGGAAATGCTATCATTGGGGCACAAATTTTAACTATGGTATGTATATTCTTTGGCTAGCCCGTTTTATCCCCCCCCCCTTTTTTGCTATGATTTTTTTTATTGCTTCTACCCACCTTTTCTCGGTCGAGTAAAAGGGAAAAAATTTTCTGAAATAATGTTCGAGTACGTTTTTGGGGGTCCTTGAAAAAAAAGAGTTTTGAACCGGGAACACGAAAAAAAACGTTCTCAAAAGTTATTTCTAAAAAGATTTCCCCTTTTATTTTAGTCCCGGACAAAGGGGTGGAAGCAAAAAAAAAAAAAATAAAGCTAAAAAATTAAATATTGTCTAAAACATTTATTCCCTAATGACCCCAAATTGGCATATTTTGGCCCAAAAAAGAGCTTTTTTTTCCCCTCCAAAAAAGTTTTTTTTTCCTTTTTTTTTAAAGTTTTATCTTTCATCAAACCCAATTTTTGCCATTTTCCCTTGACTTTCAAATATCGGGAAGAGTCTCTGGAAAAGCCTTATTTTACGAAAATATTTAAGGGGGGAACAACCGGGTCGTTGAACGCCAAAAAAACCCTTTTTTTTTTGTTACGGCATTTTTATGGTATTATAAAAAATTAAAAAAAAAAAGGGGAATTTTTTTTGGGGGGGAATTGGGGGGGGTAAATTTTGGGGGGTTTTTGAACCTTATATTATGTTTTTAATTCAAATCGTGAAATTAAAACTATGACTGAAACCAATCAAATTTTGGGAGCTTTAGAGTAAAATGTTAAATTTCTTGACTGCAAAAAATTGAAATTTGTGCAATGGGTTGACAACTATGAATTTTTTTTCGTACCCCTACGAATTCAATAAAATTGGGGTTTCGTACATGACGTTACTACAGAAGTGACACAGTTATATAGGCCCAGTCAGGACTCTTGGCACGAAAGTGCCTTTCCAACGAGGTATAACACTTCAAAAAGGTCAGGCACTATCGAGATCGAGCGAATTCCGATGCTTGCAAAATTTGAAATTTTCTCGCGGATCAGTGTGGCGCGGGTTTGAGCTCCAACCCCTGCCGTCGTGCGCCCCCATGGTTCCCAGCGAACATCTCATTCGCCTCGTTTGTGACGAGCGAAGGATAGTATCATAGAGAGTAAAGATGACCTTGGTCTAACGCCAGAGCGTGACACACACTACGAGTATTATGGGAGTAATGAGTAGCGGCGCGAATAATGTATGCGTAGTTGTGATGAGGAATAAAAAAGAAGCGAACTAAACTTATGAATTTGGAAAATAATTTTTTTAACCCTTTAGTAGATAAAAAAACGTCATTACAGATTGGTTCCCAAACCTTTTTTTAAATCAAGGCCCCCCTTTTTACATTTAATAATTCGGGCCCCCCTTTAGCAAGTAGTATTTAGCATGTCGGTAAACAAAAAACACAAAATTCGCAATTGATGTCAATTGTTTACTAGTTTAGTAAAAAAAAATAACGTTTAAAATTTTTAGGAAACAAAACTTTATTTTTCTAGCTTTTTCACCCCAGACAAAACACCAAATCTTTTTCTCACACTTTCTACACTCTAGGTCTTTCTTCACCACCCCCCCATGTAATCCCATCGCTAAGTGGTTGCCGTACGGGTCATACAACCGTGTTTTCACTTTTTTACAGATTCTTATTGCATCACGCTCGCGCATTTAATTTTTTATCAAACTTAGGTTTCCATCACTTCAGTCCATTTCCTTTTGGGCCCTTTTTCGGGTGGCAGTTAGATAGGAATCGGATCAGCATCGTTGCTGCGTGATTTCCAATATCCATTTTTTTAAAAGGGACCTTTTGAATAAAAAAATATGATAACAGTTGATTGCTAGTAGCCTATAAATTTTTTTTTCTTGGTTAAAATTCATTTTTATGTATTTTTTATATTTCAAAAAAAAACGTTTTTACTGGATGTACAAGGATTTCGCGGGACCTTGGTTGGGGAAACCCCTGTTTATTCATGAGTTACAAGGTGCTTTACAATAACAATTGTCAGTGATACCTAACTGGGACAGTTTTTTTAATTTTTTGGTATGCCTGTCAAAAACTAAAACTGACCTGAAACCCACAGCAGTAAGCCTATATGGGTTCCCAAGTGTCGGCTCGGGGGCTCAGCGCTTTACATTTGGGGGGTCTCGGGTTCGAATCTCGCGAACCGGCAAACCCGACTGAAGGTCGTTTCGAGGTTTTTTTTTTGTTGTAAAAAGCGAATGCAGGGGAGAAACCCTCGAAAGTTTCCTTTTCCAACTACCCCTAAAGGCTAAAAAAAGGCATTGGCCCCACAAAACCATCCCTTTGGGGAGAAAAAACAATAAACATATATAGTTTTATTTATTAAATAACTCATTACACTACCTTTAAATAATTCAGTGTTAGCTACCTCAAACATGACAGGCTTTTTTTAAAAGTTTTCCTATAAGTCAGAAAAACAAAAACCCCAGATTGGTTATCTTGCCTAGGGATTTTTAAAATTTTGGAGTTTATAATCATATTCACAAAACACATTCAAACACAAATTGTATTATTTTTAAAGCTTTGGGCAGGCAGAAGAAAAGTTCAAAAAAAAGACTTTTATATATCCCCAAAAAATCTGTCAAAAAGACGTAAGCTCGTCAGTATTTTTAAGCCAATTTACTTTCGTGTTGATCTAAAAAAGAAAGGACAAAAAATAAGAATTTCTGAGACAAAAACTGAACAACAACAATAAAAATTTTACGTAAGGAACCTGTCCCTGAAAACTTTACTCGTTTTTTTCAAACAAGGGGAAAAAAATTTTGAGGGGAATTGGGGGGTTAGTCAAAGGTGGAGGACTGAAGTCCATACCTTCCTAATTAAAAAATATAATTTGAATAACATTCAACAAGACCGACATAACTGGGGATTACAGTGTCGCCTCCTAAATTTAGGCCTCATCTTTTTAAAATGCGGGGCTATCTCTGCTGGGCCCATAATAAAAATAAGGGAAAGCGCGTGATTTGCAGATAATAATCAAGTGTCGCATTGAGAGGGGGCCCGGTAGTCCCCACCCAGCGCCGGGTTTTAAGGCCCGCATGCACTCATTCGAAAAATAAATAAATAAATAAATTGTATTTAGAGTTACCCACTCAGTTATATTACTGATTTTCAGTGGGGAACTTTAAATAAAAAGCGATTTAAGCCAACCCTGTGGGCCCCCGACGCAATCGGCGAGTGAGCGAAAACCCAACCAAAGATCGTTATTTTTTAATAGGAAATATAGCAAGTGCGAACACCCGCGGATCAACGCCAGAACCAACAAGGCCGATTCAGCACAACTCTGAGTTTATTATCGTGCTAGGACGGCTCCAAAGTCACCGTTTACAAACTCCTAAGACAAGAACTGATGAACTAAAGTCCAAATCAGAATTTAAAAAAACTTCTGACTAGGGGCGGGAATCAAAACCCTGGACTTCTGCATTGGAAGCAGATACGCTAACAACAAGACCAACGAGCCCCACACGAAATCGAAAAAGTGACGCTTTTTGACGCACTCAAAAGTCTTCTGACGTTCTCAACAACCGACTCGGGCCGAGTATAATGGTCCTTTGTTCATGCCTGACATATAAAACAAACAAAACAACAAGACATTTGGCTTTCTAAGATTCTTATTTATTCGTTTCCGCGAGATTTATTTAACCATGGGGCCCCCGGGGTTTGAAGTCGTCGCAGGATATATTTTGAAATGATATTGTCGAATTGCACAACGCCACGGCAAAATTAAGTTAGCACCGCCCAATAAGAAATATGACCATTGTTTACATATGTTATTTATTAAATCACAGTGTGTACACGCTGTTTCTCTTTGTGTGGGATATATCAACGCAAAATATTAGAATGAAAAAAATAAATGGTAACGAAAAAAATGTAATAAAGTTTACGTAGATGTTTACTTTGTGTAGAATATGTCTTTATATGGAGCATCTAAAAGTTATTTTATTCCACTGTAGTAAAACAAGAACACTTTTCTTCATTGCCAGTGTTTGAACTTTGCTTTTTATTGAAATACTAATTTCTTAGGAACCTGACATTGCCCCCCTCCCTCCTTATAAAGTTCAGCCTCGGAGATGAAGTAGCACGCGAAAAGTGATTTATGGGGTGAACGTAGTGAGCTATAGCATATATGGAAGTGAGGAGGAGAATAACTCTGATCACTTCCCCCCATTGTCAACCATCTTGATCTCTCTCTTAATCTGAATTCCATCGAGGGCAGAGGTGATAAGCAGGAGCTGGAAATGGGTTTGGGCTTGTGTTTTGTAAGTAACTTAGTTATTTTATAATAAAACTGTTTATTGAGAATCAGGTGTTAAATGATTCTACAGTAACCCGCATTTCCATTCAACTCCTTCTACATAACAGTCAGGCAAGAAGTTTCCACAAAAGGTGTTAGAAATCAATTGGTTGATTTGATTGATTATTGATCTACAAATCAATTAAGTGAATTCGCGACACAACAGTATAAATTAATTTGCAATTTTGTACGTCCAATGTATCAATATAGGCCATCAATATAGGTAGGGCCTAATATCTGTAATACGCTAGGTACTGCTATTATTTCATTGTTTTATTTGTTTTAGCATTTGAGGAAATGGCTAAAGCAGCTCAAAATAAAGTAGTGTATGGCACTTTGGACAGCCCAAAAAAACATGAAAGAAAATCTAAGATGAAGAAGGTATGTTTATAATGGAACATTCATAAGATTTTGGCTCAAGTTTATGCTTTAGAATCGTCATGGCCTAAGTAGACTGCTGTAATTCAATGGCCCTTAACTCAAGAGTTGCAAGGGTTTGACATGAATGCATACCCGTAGGCTAGGCCTACTGTTCTTATTGTTTCCTTACCCTTGCCTCTTTAATAAAACGCTGTGGCTATTTAACCGTAGCTATGGAAAAATTACGTTATACAATTTAACCGTAGACTTTACTACGGTAAATTTAAGCATGCTATTTTAACTGTAGCTACAGGAACGGCTGTAGAGTTTAGCCGTAGATTGTAGGCCTAGGCCTACAGAAGATACTCAAGTATGTTTAGGTCTATGTTTGGCATTTCACGTTACATGGCAGGTCCATAAATTGGCCTAGGCCTACCCATATAGTTCATCACGGCTTGTCTTGTTGACAAACCTCGACATGAAATGGCGGAAGTGGCATTGTATAATCATTTAGGTAACCTTATAAATCTGATTCTGACGCTACTGCTGCATATCTAATCGTATGCTATATCTAATAAATAATGTCGTTTGAATCAACTCTGATTAAAAATGTGGAGGAAAGATATGCTCTGTGAACCATCGACTAGTCACATTAAACACATTGTCGCCCTTATTCGCAAGGCTTTATTTCCAGCATATGGGGACCCGTGGCTATGCTCTCCTGTTTTATTCTGACTAAACCCAGCAACACATAGGCACTTGCCCCAACTGTAGGTACATCTACGGGCACTTTTTAGCTTTCTTGGGAAGTGTGGGCATACCGTAGACGGATAGTCATGTAGCTAACTTGATGTTTTTTTTTTCCTTTTCAATTTAGGACCAAGGCCTTGACCATAAACATGGTGTGGCCATAAAAAAGAAAAACCAAACAAAGTTGTAATGTATTCGTTACGAATATGTAACTATAATACTAGACAAGAATGTAGGAAGAAGGTTACCGATAAGACGTCAAGTTCCCATGCTGCTATTCTTCCTTTATTCACCACCAGAGTGCAGAGTGTACATGGTACGTTTTAAATTATACAGGTATGCCAACTTACTTGCATGAAATAGCGCTATATATTACATCTCTTTTCCCCTAAAAGAGTTCAAACCTGTGATAGAAATGAAAGAAAAGGATTATTGTTACGGTAAGAGCAATGCATATTACCCTAAATCAAAAGTTAAGTAATTGGTTAGATTCGAAAAATGATTATTAAAATTGGTATGATAGTAATACAATGAAATTATCTCCAACTCATTATAAACTCAATGATCAAAATCGTTCAGCCATGACGGCGGTTTCTTCAACCTTGCCGGTCTTTCGGTTCGTCCCGGCGTATCTTCTAGAGCATCTTTTGACCCCCCTTTTGCTTCATCCATCTGTGGGTGTTCTGTTGGCTGGATATATGGTTTCACAAAAGATGCGTTTCTTTTGTACTCTGCGCCATGGTGATGATATGGCTGTAGACCGTCTTCCCGACGCGAAAGTGCTTAAAGGGATAGTTGTTT
>JAMZAV010013432.1:0-16067 GCA_024449915.1 Sweltsa coloradensis | reverse complement strand
TGGGTTTTGATAGGATGCACAGAGCATAGGTAATCCTCCTTTGTTCCATCCCACTGAAGGTCGTCAGAGACGACACCTCACTCAAAGGGCCGGCCGCCGCTCCCCTTTGTGAAAGGTTTCCCACTTTTAGTCACTCCTGGCGCTGCCCTCCTGAGTCGTGAGAAAGCTTTGGCAGTACCTCCCATTCAGTCTTCGACTGGCTAGGCTCGGATTACAGTCTAGGATTACTCCCAGCCCGACACCTCAAACGCCTGCCTGTCAGCGTCATCAACGCAACTGAGCAAACTGTTGGGTTCCACGCTCAGTTACTCACGTATGCCCAGCCTCCGTGAGACGCCCGGGTTAAGGGGGCCCCCCCCCAGGAATACCCAGGCTGATCCGCAGTGCTGTCACTACGCAGCTGGTGGCTAGGCTTGGATACTTGTGCTAGGGAATTACCCCTGGTCCGACAGAACACCTCGGGTGCTTGAAACTTGGAAAACTGAGTGTGTTCCCCCGCTAAGCTCCTCTAACATCCAAGGTTGGTAATATCATCTAGCCCTACTCCGACCGCCTGTCTCGCCGATAGACTTGCGTTTCCAACCACCTCCACCTCCCGGTCCGTCTTCACCTACCATCCAGACCTTCTGCCCCTAAGAGTTCCACTCCTTACGGGTGTCACCTTCCTGAGCCCAGATACCAGGTGTTTCTAGCCTCCCAGGGGAAGGCATACACCTCCCCTGATTTACCCCTTGTCGGCCGGGCTACCCCGGGCACGTTGGAAGAGTTACTGTCGATGGCTCTTGCGAGTTTCGTTTACTATGCATTCCCTTGCATACTCCCGGACACCCAATCAATCAGACGTCCTGCAGTCGGGTAAACCTTACTGATGGCTTTACAGCAATGCCCCGTATAGTCTGTACGACAAAGACCGTGTAATTTCCAGAGTGCCGAGACTTTGTCCTAGAGCAGCTTGTGAACTCCTATCCTTTCAGGGCTGCACGAGAGCCGTCTGACGGAACTTCACAACAACTACGTCGCCGAGCGCAGGGACTTGCTCTCCAACCACCGCAACACCAGCGCTGACATCGCCAACTCGCATAACTTTGACCTAGAGGTATTGGGGACGGTGATGTTCGCCGCAGCCACCCAAGAGTTTGAGAGGGACACAAATTTCAGGGGCGAACAATCCATCAGTGTCGAAGATGCCAAAAACAACGTAAGTACAGCCTACCTTATACGTAAGATTTGATTCGAAAAGTCCATGGGCTGCATTATCTGTAATGTTAAGGGAAGTTACACATGTACTGGACGGAGCGGAGCAAGTGCGTGGTGTCTCATATGAGTCAGTGCATTTCAATTTGATGCGGAATGGTGTTACTGGAAGGAACGGATCGGAGCGCTTGTGGTGCACTCCCTGCTTAAGATGGACTTTAATGAGACTTGGTTCCAAATTTTTGTTTACGGCTCAAGGTTGAAAGGTCTGGTTTAAAGGGCAGTGGCAGTGTGAACTGTGAACCGGAGAGAAGGGTACAATCCATGCTATTTTATTACAAGCAGAAACACGATGTTTGGTCAAGCAACACATCTATTCACACACAACTATTCACTATTCACACACCTCTGTTTGTAGGAAACGAATAAGTTTTAGTTGTGTGTAAGATTTCACAATAAGCCTACCAGACAACTTAATCCTGTCAAATAAGAATTTTTGGAGGAAAAAATTGCGATGTCGCTGAATTTTTGCAGAGACCTCCTTTATATGATACTAATTAACATACTAAAACTCCCCTACAATCGGACTAGAGCTTCGGCCGCCATATTGGAAAATGGCGGCCAAAAAGTGTTGGTTATCGAATATCTCCAAATTGGTTTGAGATAGACAAAATGTTGAAATGGCAAAAATATTCCCCATTCAATTCCCTACAAAAAAGGTGAGTTCTATAGTTTTGGTAAGGGCAAAGGTTACGTCACAAAATCGTGGTTTATGTGTTGCTTATTGGAATACCAGCTAATTTCCTAATTTTCACGACCAGCATCAAACAATGCCCGGTAAATCCGTAAGAAATCGATTTAAATACAAAATGACTTTTGTACGGGGTTCATGAAAGCTTCCATTAGTATTTTAAAAAATCAGGTCAGCCAAATCGGATTTTGCATTCACCTGGAATTTGGGTTTTCCCATTGTTGGCATTTCCTCAAAAATGCCATATTTCACTGTCCATTATTAAGCACTAAATAACATAAGAGGAAAAATTCTTTATATGCACATTGAAATGATTTAAATAATGATTCGATTACAATCAAAGTTTAAATCCAATATGGCTGAAGTTCCTAATATTCACAATATGAATACTGTTTTTGTCCTGTTTTTACACTCTTTTTGTTACATAATTCACTTTGATTTTGTGGATATTAGGAATTAGCAGCCACATTGGATTTAAACTTTGGTTGCAATCGGATCATTATTTAAGTCATTTCAATGTGCATAGAAAGATATTTTCCTCTAATGCAATTTAGTGCTTAATAATGGACAGTCAAATATGGCATTTTTGAGGAAATGCCAACAACGGAAAAACCCAAATTCCGGGTAAATGCAAAATCCGATTTTGCAGACCTGATTTTTAAAAATAGTAATGGAAGCTTTCATGAACCCCGTACAAAAGTCCTTTTGTATTTAAATCGATTTCTAACGGATTTACCGGGCATTGTTTGATGCTGGTCGTGAAAATTAGAAAATTACCTGGTACTCCAATAAGCAACACATAAACCACGATTTTGTGACGTAACCTTTGCCCTTACCAAAACTATAGAAGACACCTTTTTTGTAGGGAATTGAATGGGGAATATTTTTGCTATTTCAACATTTTGTCTATCTCCAACCAATTTGGAGATATTTGTTAACCAACACTTTTTAGCCGCCATTTTCCAATATGGCGGCCGAAGCTCCAGTCCGATTGTAGGGGAGTTTTAATATGTTGATTAGTATTATATAAGGAAGGTCTCTGCAAAAATTCAGTGACATCGCAATTTTTCCTCCAAACGTCAATATAAGATCTTATTTGACGGGATTAACTGGGCCATTGTGTTTTTTTAAAGAGTTTTTTGGGAGGGGGGAGGAAGTGTATTTTTGCTGTGACCCATTTTTTAAAAGGGAGGGGTAACACTGACTTTGAAAAAGGGGGGAGAAATCTTCACATCATTACTGTTGCCACGCCAACTCTGGGGTTTTGTTGGGCTTTGAAGACGGGGCCTCTCATCTTTTCTGTCCTGCCCCACCCCCCTCTCCTTCCCCACATTCCGTCTCCCTCCTCCCCCTTTTTCAAAACCTTTTTTCTCACACTATTTGTCATTGTTGCGGGGTTCCCCTCTTGGTCTCCTACCTGGAATTTCCCAATTCCATCATCCTTATCGGAAATCCGCCCCTTCCTCCTTTTGCATGTCCGAACCACTTTAAATCTTCTCTCCCCAAATTCGCCCCATTAAAATTCGTCACCCTACTTGATTTCGGATATCCTCTTTTTCGTTTTTGGCCCCATCTAGTTTTTACCTGCAATGCTTCTAAAAACTTTCATATCTAAAAGCCTGCACAAGACTCCTCATCCCTCACAACTCCATCCACCAGAGAGGTCTTTTTGTTGTAAAATTATTTGACAAAAAAATAGACACCCCCCGGCCCCCAAAAAAAGATCCGCGCCATCAGACCCCAATGAGCAAACTTCTGAGCAAGACGATGGGGAAAATGCCCCTTAGAGTTTCACCAACCTGGAGAACCTGACAATGATTTGCGAGTCCGAGAGGGCGCCTGGGGGCAGAAGTTCCCTGTGTCCTCGCCGACTACCCGGGGACCACGGGCCACGGCGCATCCCTTACGACCCTAAGCGCGCGACGAGGCGTCGCCAACGAGGTTCTCGTCTGCTGTAGCCCAGTCAACATTCTATAGCTCTTTTTTAATTTTTCCAATGATTTTTTTTAAATCCTCCCCTTTTTAATGAATCAGATCCCGCAATTAAAGGTTTTTGATGCGTTTTTTTGCGCCGACCAAAATGTTTTCTGTCGAGTTTTGCCCCGACGGGGTGTTCGTTATAGAAAACGTTGGTCAATTTCATTTTATAAAATCCTTTTTTTTTATGGTTATGGGTTCCCCCCGTCACAACTCGGGAGATACACTATGAGTCTATTACTTTAAAGGTTAAAAAAAATTGGTATATTTCCGGAGTTCGGCTACTTATTATCGATTTTTTATCCGGGGGGGTAATCCTTCCCTGTTTTTTAAAGATAATTTAAAAAAAAATGTTTTCCCCCTCTGCAAAAAGGTTGTACGACAGCATCGGAGTCGCGGAACGGCTGGTTTTTAAAAAAATGCACGGAACAGCAGCAGTTCTTATTACACGACGTGGCACATGAGAGAGAGACGTTCGTTCACTACTTCTGGGTGCTGAGGAAGAAGATGTTTGGTCAACAGTCGCCTGGACAAGTCCCCAGGTAAACTGAGATACGGTGCATAGAAACCAGGCGCTACAAGTGGAGTCTTTAAAACTCGGCGACAGGGGCGTATGAACGGGGGGGGATGGGGGGAAACTCCCACCCCACTTGTTGGCTTTACCCCCCCCACTGGGGGGGGGGGGGGTAAAGCCTGGTATGGGTTTGTCATTTTCTAACTTTAACTTGTTGGTTATTTTTAGGATTTTTTATTACAGTCGGCTTTTCAAACAAAAAGGAAGGTTATTGTTAACATTTTTTTAGAAAGATTCATTAAGAGACGTGATTTGGCGAAACTAAACTAGCCATCTGATTTGAGACAAAAATTCTAATATTTTGTGTGTAATGTTTTCACTTCCAAGCCGACTGTCGACCGATTTTAGTCAGGTAATCAATCTTCAATGCAATATTAGCTTCAAATGTAGCCCTTATTCTAATTAAAATTCGTCTGAAAACGTGTTTTAGGCCACCTTATCAAGGGCACTTTTTTTAAAATCTCGTCTACGGCGAAAAAAGCCCCCGGGCGGCTGGGCTTCGCCCCAGGCCCCGGTTTTGCCCACCCAACCTCGTAGTCAATTTGAGTGTGACCCCCCCCTCTAAGAAAATATTTCATACGCCACTGCTCGGCGATTTAGATTTTATATGGCATTTTTTGTTACATAAATATTTGTGGGGGGACAGAAAAGAGTGGGGAAAATTGGTAGAGAAGCAGATGCAGGATAAAGATTACGGTGAAGATGACAATGAAAAAACGCTGATTTCCGGCTACCGCGGCACAAAATTGTTTTCGTACCCTATAGCCCCATTAGGTGCTCATGAAGCGACCCTCCCCCCCCCCCTCGAACTAATTTTTCACTATAGCAGTTTTTGTTCAGAAAAAATCACGATTAATAACCCCACCTTTTTTTGCCACTTGGCAGCTGGGGCGTTTGACCTCCAGGGTGTCCAAAGTCGAAAGTTGCAAAATTTTGACCTGCTATAACGGTCAAAGTTTTTGATAAAATTCCAAAATTATTTTTAATTATCATTTAAACACATTATTTTTGATTTTTTAAAATAAAAGCGTTTTCACTTTTTTGTAAAGGGGTGCCCAAAATTAATAATAATCGATTTTACTGTTTTATACACTTTAACATTAAAGATTGGACATATAATCCGCATTAAAGCTTTATTTTGGTACATAAAATGAAAGAACCACTGAATTAAAAAAATTAATTATGCAAAAACAATTCAAGGGCTGTCCAAAATGCGGGGGTTTTTATATTATTGCTAATATACAAACATTTTTTTTAAGTGCTAAAAATTGTTCATGTTACTTAAATCAGTTAACCTGACTAAGAATACGTATTGTTTGTAGGCCTAGCAAAGAATTATAAATTTTTATCAGGGTTGTCCAAAATTTTGAATTCAAATTACAGCAATTGAGAGAAATAACAATAAAAATGGGGCAAAATCAATGTATTAGTTGGCCCAGTCATCACCGAATTTATATTCTAACCTAAACAATATAATGATGTGCTTTTTAATACAGGGTTGTCCAAATAGTGTGTTGTTTTTTCCCTGGTAAAGAATTGTTTGAATAAGTCAAAACTCGATCATAATATACCGTCAGGTTGAAAAAGGAAGCGAACCTCCGGGGCCCCCCGAAACTAATTTTTCACCATAGCAGTTTTGTTCGAAAAAATCACGATTAATAATCCACCTATTTTCCATTTGGTAGCTGGGGCGTTTGACCTGCAGGGGTATTCAAGTCGCTTAATGCTGTTTTTAATATTCCCCGTAGTTCTCTTCGCTCTTGAAAAATTTTCCCAAATATCTTTCAAAATACAATCACTAATATTATTCCACATTTCTTCCCTGCCCGGAACCTTTTATCTACAAAAATTTGTTTTCTCATATGTGAGAAAAACCACACTGCCAAAAGTATTAAAAAAATGGAATGTATTGAATCTTTATGTATGGATTCAATGTGTATGTACTTCTGACACTAATAATCATCCCAAATGGTCCTTCAGAAGTGGCTTTATACGACTATATTAAAATTATACACATGTACATACAGCCCATACATACAGATATGTACAGTTATTACGGACTCACTGTATAGTAATAATAATTAAACACCCAATGTTCGTGATATTCAACTAATCTTTAATTTATAACAGCTAATCTCTTTCTCATCTCATAAACATACATCAAAACATAATACACCCTACAGGTTTTGGCGGGGGGGGATTTTTAGTATCACCCTTATCACAGCTACTTGTGATGACCAAAAGATAACCCAAGGAGTTTGTGACGAAGGTGAAGCCATAAACACTGATTGAGCTGCACGAAAGCCTATAGCTAGATGCATTATCTTAATTTTTACTGTTTGTATTTTGTTGTACAAAAATTTGAAAAGAAATAATTTGGGTATAGAGAAAGTTTTCCATTGGCCGAGTTGTTGTTACTAATCCTATACACAAATGAAACAATAGAGCTTATAGGCAGCAAAATACAGCAGCCCATACCCAAAGCTGTGTGCATTATCTGAAACAAAAATGACTAGGTAGAACTGTATCGTATCTACAATTTGACACCCGCTAGTGCGTTTTGTATATCTAATTTTTATGGCAAATGAGGGGACTTCTTCTCGGGGATTAATCAAGATGTTCAATCTTGTTCGTTATTACGAAAAATTGTATTGGCAATTTCCTAATGACAATGATGCATATCAGTGACCATAAGTAAATCAAGGTGTCTCGTTTTTATTGACTACAACCCATCCCTTGATTTACTTCTGTTCGAGGGTGTACGTGATCAAGAGGACAAGAAAAGAGCTCCTTAAATTTTAATAAAAAACCATTGCAAACTCTCCGAATATGGTTCTTTCTGCCGTTAGTAGGCCTACAGACTTTCTGCATCCCATCTATTTTGACTAGTTTCCCTGTGCATACTATAAAACAGGGTTGAATGTGAAAAAAAATGTATATCATTTTTAAAACAATTTATGCGTCCCTGTTAGCTTTAAAGAATACTCAAATGTACATCTGGAAAGAAAGCCACAAGCCTGCGTATTCTTACTGGAGATTTTGGACAACCTTGTGAATAATAACAGAAAATAGTAAAATCACAATGAAATGATAGAAAAAACATTTTCACCGTTGCAACGGCGTGCATGCGGTTTGAAATTCAAACATTTAAATAAGTTTTGAATAATTATTGTTGATCACTTGCAACGAAACACACGAATATTCAATCATTTAGTATAATTGTAACTTCCTACACGATACTCCTAAAATATAGACGTCCCGGTTACCAAATGACAAAAATGCATTCGTGGAAAAAATATATAGTTTCAGCTATAAGAGCATAGCCTTGTTTTAGTTTTGAGGGGATGATTTACATACAGATGTAAGAAGGCTGCTATGTGTTGCAAAACATCATATATCTTTTTGGAAACCCTGTATATACCATAAACAAATCCGTAATTGTTGTTTTTAGGGTTGTACATCGTGCACAATGTTAAAGGGTTTTGCAAACAAATTATGAAAAGCAGATAAAACTTTAAACCCAAAAAATATATGAACAAAAGTTTGCATATGAGACATTGGACACCCTATCGTCTAAACGCCCCAGATGTTAACCCGACAAACAAAGCAAGCAAAGCATGAGAAGAACATAGTTTTAGCTGTGAGAAAACACACACTGTTATAAGTTTTGAGGGGGTTATATAAAGTACAGATGAAAGAATGGCCGCCACAAGTTTCATACTATTTTGTGACTTTTTTTTTTTTTTTTGGGCAACCCTGTGTATACATATAGCAAATCAGTAGGTGTATTATGTTTTGACATCATGTATGATGTTAGGTTTTTGCATTCAAATTATAAATGAAGATTAATGTCCCTTAGAAAAAATATTTTAACATATATTTTGCATATGTGACTTTGGACACCCCTACCGTCTAAAACGCCCCCCGCTGCCAATTGGCAAACAGGCAGAAATGGAAAGAACGATTAATTTCCTTTAAGAAAACCCTATGGTAGCATTAGTTGGGGGGGGGGGGGGGGGGGGGGGGGTTTAAGAGCCACCTAACGGTCTACTAGGTCGGTGTAGCCTATCGAACATCACTCAACCTGACACTCTTGGAAATGAGTATTGATAGTTATTATTGTTTTGAAATGTGTAAGAAAGGGGATGAGTGAGTACTGGTAGAGGTTGCGGAGAGAGTACTGGATCAAGTGGAAAAAGCTGGTGGGGCGACGAGAGAACGACGGAGTAGATGGGGTTTCGAACTTGGCATGCCGGTATTTTATCTGTGATGGCCAAGTTCAATGGAGGGAACATGCCTTAATCCAAATAAATATTGTTGGAACAAAGTGTTGAGGACTTTTTAAAAAAAAAAATTATTCAATTTCGTTTTGATTGTTTGATATACTAATGAGTCTACACTTCTCAATGAGACGAGACGAGGTTTTTCTGAACAAAGAGAGAAGGGACGAGTGTTGTATCCAGCACAATGATTAATTTGTACCTGTTTGGTGGTGTACTCTGAACTAAAGCAGCTCCAAACCAGCTGTTGACCCAGACGGTATCTATGACCTACATATGGAAAAATCATAGATTTTAAAATAAAAACTAACTGATCTGGTAGGGTAAGATTCCCGGGCAGACTACATGGAGTACACAAATACTCTGAAAACTCAACATATACTGAAAAAAAGTGGGCAACAGATTTTGGGGGTTGATGTGTTGGTTCCAACGGAAAAATGCAGAAAAGTTCGAAATTGTTTTTACCAACATAACACTGTATCAACTCGATCTATTCACGCTAGATCAGCGTGGATCTACCACACGAAGGATCTCCTGTGATCTAGCTCAGATAATTCTTGCTTGTGTTGGTAACAGATATTTCTCTTTTACACACAAAGGCGACATTCTTTTTACCGTACATTCATACTACCCCCACCGTTATCACTTGTAAGAAAGCATCTAAATTCTTTCATTGGAGCAAGTAGTAGAATCATCTCCCAAGCTGCTTGGCGGCTATGCGTCCAACGAGACATCGGTATCTTATTCTTGCCGTCACGCTAGAGTACCGGTTCTGGGGGGGGGGGGGGGGGGGGGGCGAAAAAACTAGTTCCCACCATGTTTGTGCAGTACTCTCAGGGTCTGAAATCACTGTCTGCATAGTTTGGACCCCGCGTCCCAGTTTGTGGAGGCTAGAGATCAGCAACTCTAACACATTACAAAATGTTTTTAATCGAAGCTCTACGACCAAAATTAGCGTTTCACATCAAATAAGATACATAATCAACTTCCGACACAGTCCTGTGATGTTTTTGTTATGACACAACAGCTGACTGGTCACCGCTGCATGTATGTGGATGCAGACAGCCAAATAGAAGGCTGTGTTTGGTCATGTGACCTAGGCCTGGTGACTTCCGTTTCCTGTTGGTTTTTAAGCCATGACATAGAGGTTTCACTTATGTATCGTATTACCTGTTTCTATTAATTAAAGAACCCAAATCTAAGTTCAACAACGTGTTATTAATGTAACTAATAACAACCCTAATATCATCTCATGGTGTCAAGAAGTACGCAGCAGAAATACAGGTTAGGATTCAGACGATAATAAAAGATAAGTGAACGCATAACCTCACATTCGCCGACCACATGGTAAGTGATAGCCTAGAATCACTTACAATTAGCATTTTCAGTTGTAAAAGCATAGTAACTGCCAAAATAACTTGAGAAGAACTGTCTAAAGAATATAGGAAGCCCCCCGAATTGGAATTGTCGGGAAATGTCCATCAAAATTGGAAATTCTGGAAGCAGAAATTCGAAATATACATGAGGGCGTCACAGGGCTACAAAGAAGACCCTGAAGACCAAGTCGCAATATTTCTCAATCTAATTGGGGACGAAGCGTTACGGACGTATAATACGTTTGATTTGAGCAATCAAGAAAAGGAAATCGCTCGAGGCCGTGATGAGCAGATTCGAAGCGTACTGTTCGCCAAAGAAGAACATAGTGTTTGAACAATACATGTTTTTCAATCGTTCCTCAAAGCGAGAGCGAAACATTTGACCAGTTCCTAACGCAGTTGAAGATCCTTGCTAACTCGTGCGAGTTCGGTGAAAACCTAAAACCGCTACTACTCCTACGTATAGTGGTTGGGGTTAGGTATCCAGGGATGAAGGAAAAAACTACTACGAATTCCGGATCTCACCCTAGAGAAGGCATCAGAATTCTGCAGAGCTGCCGAAGTGAGTCGAGAGCAAGCACAGGTCCTGGAGGAGAAGACCGCCATCGACTACGTGAAGAAACAGCCCGGGAGAAAGCAGAAGACCGTAGGCCTACCGAAACCGCCTAGGCCTATGAATGATGGCAACAGTAGTGCTACAAAAATCAAGTGTTCAAAATGTGGGTACAACCATGTGCCAAAATCGTGTCCTGCTTACAATAAGCAGTGTAATAAATGTAAAGGATTCAATCATTTTGCGAAAATGTGCTCGAAGAAGAATGTACACGCCTGTGAGTGTGTAGAATCTGAAGAAAAACAATCTAACACCTCTGATAAAGATGAACTTTATGTGGAAATGGTGTCTGAACAGTATAAAATGCACAGTGTGCTAGGCCTAGAGGGACGTGAGTGGACATCATAATTGATGTGGGCCTAGGCCTAGGAGGGCCCGCTGGTAAGGTAAAATTCAAACTAGACACAGGGGCTCAGGTGAGTTTCATACCTGTCAAGCTGTTCAAACAGCTAAACTGTAAGTCAAAATGCAAAGGTTGTTAAAACCAATCCCGCTTTATTAACTTTTGGCAACCTCACGGTTAAACCGGTAGGTAAAGTGGAACTAATGTGTTCTAAAGGACAAAATGAGCCAGTGAAAATTAGTTTCATGCTAGCAGACCTTGAATGTAGGCCATTGTTAGGTCTAAGTGCATGTGTACAACTCAACCTTGTGCAAAGAATCAATGTGCTTGAGGAAAGTAAGCCTAGTATGGGCCTAACCAAGGAAAAATGTACTTCAGAGTACAATGAGGTATTTTTATGGTGAGTTAGGTTGCATGCCAGGTACGCATAAAATAATTCTTAAGACAGATTGTGTGCCAGTTATCCACCCACCTAGGAAGGTACCAGTGTCACTGAGGGGGAAACTAAAAGATACACTGGACTCATTGGAGTCGAGGCAAATAATTGAAAAAGTCAGTGGACCTACTGACTGGGTGAGTACCTGGTAATAGTGAGAAAGCAAATGGTTCTCTACGAGTGTGCCTAGATCCTAAAGACTTAAACAAAGCAATTAAGAGGGAACACTACCCGATCCCTACAACTGATGACATTCTGACTAATCTATCAGGAATGTCCTATTTCTCAGTCGTTGACATGTCTGAGGGATTCATGCAAGTACTTTTAGATTCTAGTTGTACAGACTACTGTAAAATTCAATAGTCCCATTCGGCCGGTACAAATTCCTCAGAAATGCCGTATGGTATCTCGTCTGCCGCTGAGGTTATTTCAGAAAAAGAATTTTGAAAACTTTGGTGATCTCGCTAATGTCCAAGTAATATTCGATGATTTAATCGTGGCAGGTCGAACGCTAGAAGAGCATGACAAGGCTCTCGTGTCGGTATTTGAGCGTGCTAAAAGCTTAGGTATCAAGTTCAATCCTGATAAGTTTCAGTTCAGGGTGAACGAGGTAAAGTATATGGGACACATAATTTCAGCTGATGGTTTGAAAGCTGATCCAGAAAGAGTGAAAGCAATTCGTGAATTGCCCTCTCCTGTAAATGTAACCGAGTTACGGAGATTTCTAGGGATGGTAAATTATGTGGGTCAATTCATTCCCAACTTGTCGAGTATTTCGGAACCACTTCGACAACTGTTAAAATATACCGTTCAATGGGAGTGGGGACCAGAACAGGTTAAAGCCGAGCTAGAAATAAAAAGGATGCTATGCTCAGCACCTACGTTACCCTACTATGACGAAAAGAAACCGTTGTGTCTGCAGACAGACGCATCGAAATCGGGCTTGGGTGCCTGTTTGTTGCAAGATGGTAGACCAATTGCCTACGCTTCTCGTAGCATGACCCCAACAGAATTTTCGTATCCTCAAATAGAAAAGGAAATGCTCGGGATTTGCTATGGTGTTTCAAAAGTTCCACCAATATATTTACGGTAGGCAAACGCGTGTTTCCCAAAACCCATCATAAACCCCTAATTCCGATTGTGACTAAAAACATAAATCAAATTTCGCCTAGACTTCAGCGAATGCAACTTAAGATACTAAAGTATGACCTGGAAGTTGAATATTTACCCGGTAAATTCATGGGATATGGCAGACACATTGTCTCGTGCCTATCTGCCATACACAGTCAACGATTGACCCGGAATTCAAACCAAGTTATCCATTCAATCTCTAAACATCTACCGATGTCTGACGATAGGAGGGTTGAATTTCAGGTAGAGACAAAGAAGTGTGAAGAGGCAAACATTTTGCATGATTTACACTACAATGGTTGGCCACAACACATTCATCAAGTCCCTTCCTCGGTTAAATATTTGGGAACCAGCTAAAATTATTGAGAAACATAATTTGCCTCGATCATATGTAATTAGTACTGAAGATGGGCAGGTGCTCCGTAGGAATAGGCATGACTTGAGGAAGTCAGCAGTTGTCAATGGACCTAGGCCTACTGATGCATTCAATCCAGCAGAGGAGGCTCAGCTGATTCCACCCAATTTTCAATCCTGATATCTTGCCACGGGTGCAAATGTCAACCAGTAATGGTAATGCTAATGCTTCAAGCTCACAGGTACTTTCACCTGGTAAAGCTGTTCCCACTGGTAATAAAAATAATAATCAAACCCGGAGTGGGCGCATTATCAAACCACCTTCTCGATTTATTGATTATGTTTAATTAAGTGATCACTATTTGCAATACTGTACATGTTAATATAGTGGTACATTTAGTAGTAAAGAACATTATGTATCCTCTCCTTATGGTTCATCAAACATGTGTATTGTCTATTAATTATTGTAACTGGAAATTTGGTTGTATTTTTCCAACTCCCTTGTTTTCAGTATTGAACTTTTAAAATAAAAAGGGAGATGTGATGTTTTGTTATGACACAACAGCTGACTGGTCACCGCTGCATGATGTGGATGCAGACAGCCAAATAGAAGGCTGTGTTTGGTCATGTGACCTAGGCCTGGTGACTTCCGTTTCCTGTTGGTTGTAAGCCATGACATAGAGGTTTCACTTATGTATCGTAATTTACCTGTTTCTATTAATTAAAGAACCCAATCTAAGTTCAACAACGTGTTATTAATGTAAAATAACAACCCTAATATCATCTCAAGTCCTGCATGTGAAACGTTAATTTTGGTCATAGAGCTTCAATTAAAAACATCTTGCAATGTGTAGGAGTAGCTGATTTCATATTTAATTTCATAAATTAATAAATAATTAATTATTATTAATTATAAAATATAAGTGTATGACAGGAATTTTTCTTGACGGTTAATACAATAATCAATCAACCAATACCGTACAATAGACGAAAGTGCATCGAGCACAAGCTTATTCACTGTGCGCTACGGGAGGGGGGGGGGGGGGGGGTCCTCTTTGACGCCGCTGCAATCTTATGATGACACACACACAAACTGTAGTATCTGAGCCTAGATTCCCAGCTTGTGCGACTGACATGTGATGTGAAACAGAACTGCATAGAGGCTTATTCCCAAGCATCCATCTGAAAGAACACCACTTACCTTAGCAATAAAGAGCTTTTTTAAGCGAGCGAAGCGAGCGTTTCCATTTGACTCTGCCGGAAAAATTTGTCACTGTTTTTTTTTTTTTTTTTATGTCTCGCCATAACGTTCGAACGGAGGCTCGGATCGAGTTGAAATTTTGACCATCCGCAAGCTTCGTTCTCGATTGAATGCCATTAGTTTTGTGGCAAAATCGTTATAAAAGTTAAAAAGTTATATTAAGTTAATCGAAAGTTTTTTTTTCAAACTAAACGGGGACAAAATCTGAGATAGCCAAATCATTTAGAATGTCCGTCCGTCACGAATATGTTAATTTTATTTTTATCCGATAAGTAGTGTAGATGGAAATTACATTATAACAAAAGTAACGTTGCCATGGCAACGAAAAGACGCGCGAAGTTTCTAATGCACTGCCACCTAGAAGTAATCAAAATACTTTCGAGGAAGCAGTCTATTATTTGCCCAACAAAGAGTTTAAATAGTTTTCCCAAGGAGTCAAGGTCCTCTAGATGGCGGCGGATTTTAACCACAAAGAAAAGGGTTTTTACACACGGGTTTACCGGCCCAAATCCCTTGGAAATAATAAATAATATTGGAAACATGGCCCTGTGGACAGCGAACGTCGCAAATTTTAAAATTTTAAAAAATGTGCAATGTGGGTCTAGCGATAGCACGTGCTCGCTTATCAACGCGTCCAACTGAGCGTTTCCTAGTACCAGAGTCGATAAAGAAATTTCCCCTTTGGGTTGGGGAGGTCCCCCAACTCCCTATACCGCCCTGGGTTAAATAAAAAGTCGGTTTTTTTGGCGTTTGGAATCTAACGTTCCGCGCGACTCTGTGTGACGATTGATGGAACTACTTCAATAAACTACGTCACTTTTCTACTAGTAGTTAACAGTCGATGACGACAAATGGCGGAAACGTCAAAATATTAAATACGATCGAATGTTGGCGAATATTTTGGAGTAAAGCAAACTCTCTTTATTGATGAGGATATTTCTGATGGAGTAGACCTAAGCTTAGGACCTAGGCCGACAATATGTTATTGTTCAAGATTTCGATTTGAATGCCAAAAGCGTACTTACGTCTGAAAACTGTATTGTGGCCTTGGGCCTAGGCTACACTTACGTCCGTTAGGCTTTTAACAAGACATATCTCAAATTATTTCGCACGAAAATGTCAGTGACGCCTGCGCAAACACTTTATAGACAATAATAAATCAAAAGTAAATCGTTTTAAAAGACTAGGGCCCAGGGCTAATATCGTTGAGTGACATATATAGCTAGAGTCGTAACGGCCTATGCTCCGGAAAAATTTTCCTCCGCTCATGTAGTACATTGCCAACATGCTAGGCAGCGTGCCCGACAGCTCGAGCGGAAGCTACAGCTACCTAGCAGCAATCGGAGTAACTTCGTAGGCCCCTAGTGGAGAACCGGATGTCAATTTAAATTAGATCGCGCGGAAATATTTTAACATAAGATACATTGATACAAACATTTCGTTTGTAGGTTTCGCGATTAATATTATTATACATACAAATAAACTTGTTTTCGAGTGTAAAATACAAATGAATATGTCATATATTGTTTTGTTTTATATATTTTAACATAAAATATTATGTATTTATATTTGAAACTTCTAAAAGTTTAAATTCTTTAAACTGTCATGGTAATAAAGTTATTTTGCAGCTGCTGGTATTGTTCTAGGAAGGCCATGCTTATAAAAAGTGTATTAAAAGGAAATATACTAGGAAGCTTCGCAAACCTTTCCTTTTATAGCTTTTTAGAGCGTTGTTTTGGATTTTAGCGTTTAATTTTTTTTTTAAAAATCGTAAATT
>JAMZAV010013431.1:0-15353 GCA_024449915.1 Sweltsa coloradensis | reverse complement strand
GTACATTGTCTAGTATTGAAGCTGACGAATTTGCCATGTCGCAAGCGCGTAATGGGGACTTGGAGTTTGAAGCATTCGGGGGGCGCGGGAAGGCTCCTCCTTCTAGTACTTCTGGACTTTTAGCACTTACTTTCAATTGTTTTATGCTCTTTTAAATTTAAAATGATTCTTTTGTGAAAGCAGTATATATATTTTTATTCTAAATATTTTATTCCAGACAATTTGTCCATATAGATACATTATTTTAGGTTAGATAAAAATTACACATAATCAGTGTTGTGCCGTTATCTAGATAATGTTATCTAGATAATCATCTAGATAACATTGTGTTATCTATTATCTTATCTAGATAACATGATTTCAAAGTATCTATTATCTTATCTCAGATAATGTTTCTGGTTATCTATTATCTGAATTTTCACATTAGATAACAGATACAAAAAATCAGAATCACTATCAATAAATGCTAACACGTCGTCTAAAATAGTATTTGTTTTTTTATCATGATTTTCAATGGGAAGATTTAGATTGGCCAGAACCTAGATCGCAATTCAATCGGTTAGCTTTTTCACATGTGGTTTTTGTAAGCAAAGAATGCCCATTGTTTTCAATTGGGACTTAATGAATACTAGGCCGCTTCGCGAACGCTTTTTTTAGTCGCATTGATAGATGAGCTTTTTGTAAGTTTTTAGTATGCGTGGGATAACAATAGAATGCAAAATATCTCAACGCCAAAAGACTTGCTTCTGTAAGCATTGTAGCAGATTATTGTCAAGTTTCTATAGTTATACTTGATATAACTTGTTAACACCTATAAAAGGCTTTTATTAAAACCGTTATTTCTATGAATTTTGGCCAATTTTTCAACTTTTTCTTTCAAAAGGCAGTACATTAGTATAATCTTAATGTACATGTAAAATATGAACGTTGTAGCCCCATCCGTTTGGTCAGAATCGTCCCAAACATCACGAAAATATCGTATTAAAAATCTGGGAAAAAATGGTAAAAGAACAATTAATGAGAAATATTTCTTCGGTTGTACCCAAAAACGTGGCAAGCCTAAGTTAAGAGGTTTCGAAGGTCCCCTCCAATTTTCATCAAAATCGCATATGCCGTTTGCCCGGTAGAGAGTGAACAAACAGACATAAAAACAAACAAAAAAACACCCGAGCTAATTTTTTGGGGGGTCAGTGAAATTATTGAAGTCTTCGCTTCGCTCATCCAAAAAGTTTGTCTTCCCCTTTGCAATGTCTTCGTTTAACTTGACCAGGGAAAAGTTTTTTTTAAATTTTAACTTTTAAAATAACTTAATACGAACGTAAGCTTAGATCGTATTGTACAAGCTAACAAACATGCGAACTTAGCTTTAAAAAGGCCCATTTAAAAAAATAATATCCCAAACATTTCAGTCAAACTATCCTCCCCTGTTCCATATAGGCCTCAAAATAATGCAACTGGTAAAATATTTTTGTTAGCATTGTAATTTCTTATTGTGGGTACCTATGTAGGGTAAAACATTCTTTTATTGTTATTGCATGCCTTTTCAGCCAGGAAAGTAGGGCTACCCTATTCTAATAAAATGGGTTGTTATGTTCCAAACCAAATTTTACGAGTTTAACATACTACTGAACTTGAAGGTAAGAATATAAATACTATAGGCCTATTATTATATAATAGACCTAGACTAGAACCCTGAAACGTATTACGAAAAATTGAATTGGGTCTTTAAGCGCTTTTTTTTGTAAAAGTATCTATTATCTATTATCTAGATACATTGCCAGTATATGTATCTATATCTAGATACAATTCATGTCCATTATCTATTATCTGTATCTAGATACTTTTTTAGGAAGAGTATCTTATCTTTATCTAGATAATATTTTTGGTTATCTGGCACAACACTGCACATAATAACAGTTTTCAAATTCTAATAGGCTAATCAAATACATACATCCACAAATTAAAATTAAAAAATATTTGTCAACATGCAATTCAACAGAAAGGAACATTATTCAAACGAAGGATGAAGCTCATTGATTTATTTATGTATCAATGTAGATATTAGACAAATATGCAAATGTGCAAATGTGTGGCTCGTTGATCTTGTGTGTGGCTCGTTGGTCTTGTGGTTAGCGTATCTGCTTCCAATGCAGAAGGTCCAGGGTTCGATTCCCGCTAAAGTCAGAAGTTTTTTTACTTCTGATTTGGACTTAAGTCCATCAGTTCTTGTCTTAGGATTTTGTAAACGGTGACTTTGGAGCCGTCCTAGCAACGAAGCACATAATAAATTTCAGAGTTGTTCTGAATCGGCCTTGTTGATTCTGGCGTTGATTCGCGGGTGTTCGCACTGTCCATACCACTGATTGCTATATTTCCTATTAAAAATATCGATCTTTGGTTGGTTATCGTTCACTCGTGTTTGGGCCCAGGGTTGGCTTGGTCTTTGATTTACTGTCCCCCACTGAAAATCAGTTATATAACTGAGTGGGTAGACTCTAAATAAAATTTATTTTATTATTTTATTTTTATTTATCCGATTTCACAATCGCGCCAATAACCAAACTCCAAAGACTAGCTCAGGTAAAGTCTATCTGTCTACCCAGATATGCGGTGACGTAAAATTGCTTGAAAAGTTATTTAACTTTAAATGATTTATGGACATTTTTAAGTATAGTACAAAATTTTAAAGTTTAACTAACTGTTTTTTTTTGTTTTTTTTTTATTACAACAACTTTTGTATTTACAATGTATACATATCAAAGTTCACATATCAATTTCACATAAATTAAAATTAGGTTTTAGGGAAAAGAAGAAAACACATTTAAATAAGAACTTTAAATAAACAAACCAACAAAAATTTGAGGTATATCCTATCACACGTTACCTTAGTGTGAGCTTGTAAAAATAACAGTTAATAGCCAAAAAGGTGCTTGTCAAAATGTTCTAAAATATTTCCTTTTTTTATTAAATTAAACCGCATTTTCCTTATATCATCTTTAAACACTTTAAGATTCTGATTTATGTCTGGCTTTTTCATATTTGATTCACTGACTTTAAAACTGTTTAGATTAAAGAAAATTATACTAGCAATGAACCATAAAATTGCGTTGAGCCTCTTTTTGTCGTTTATCTGAAAGTCTATATTTATCATCTCTTCATTCGTTGCTTTAAAATCTGGTTGAATTTCTTTTATTTTGTTAAAAGTCCATCTCCAGGTTTCTTCCCCTATACACCGGGTAATTCTGTGCATTAACGTGTCTTCAAAACCACACAGTTTGCAACTGGCGTCCGGGCTTATTTTATGTCTTTGTAGCTTTGCAGCCGTGGGTATGGCATTGTTGATAACCAGGAAGAGAGTTCCCTTCCAGGAGGTCGGTAGAAAGGGTTGGTGCAGGTTGCTCCACACCCTCCGCCAATCTCTTTGCGGAAATTTTGTTTCAATAACTGTTGACTTACACCGGAGAATAAAGAGACGTTTAAATGTTTTGGGTACAAAAGCATTAAACTTTAATATAAGTTAATATAATACCAGTGTAATGTAACGTCGTATTTTTTAATTTCATAAAGTAGGCTTCAACGTCGAACCAAATAAGCTAGCTGAAGATTCAGGGAGTGAAGCTCAATAAAGAGGATGGGCCTCCAGGCGAAGAATATTTGAATATTCATAAATTCTCGTCTTGGAACTAGAGAGATTATGTTGTATTATCAATGAGGTACTTTTAGGCACTCTTTTCTTTTTACAACAGCTCAACGCTATTTTCCAACTTAAACGTGAAGAAAGCAAAAAAGTAACAGCTTCGTTAAATGGTACTTAATTATTAATGCCAAAAAAAATTTCCAAAAATACTTCTTATAGTCCGTATGTTTTTTATTTGCCCGTAACGGTACTCAAATATTAAATTGTTGAAAATGTTGTGTCAGTTTTTCTTTTACGTTCTATAATCTATACAACCAGATCGTTTATTTGTGATGAAATAAACCTTTACGAAGACCAATGAAAAACCTGGAAAACATTATTAGTCCAAAACGTTGAAAACTTGTAAATATTTTATTAACACTGCGGGATTGAGGTTGTATCAATATTAACATGCTGTGAATCACAAATTGCCAATTGGTATAATTACAGTTAAAAGTACACAGTCAAGCTATTTAAATATTGATAATCTAAATAAAATCGCTGGAAGTTCTAGACGTCGAGGTTTTGAAACATGTTTTAGAATCATGACTATTATAGACAATACCGGTACCCTTGTTACATGTTCCCTCCAAGCCGACGGCCCCTCCCCGAAACTGTTCCCGTACTCACGCATAATATTTTGAAAATCATTTTTATTCAATGGTTCTAAACATACAACATAAAGAATAAACAGAAAATTTTTTGGACTGACAGTTCTTTGAATATATTTTAACGTAATATTTTAACACTTTTCTACTGTCTTTCTCAAACTCTGTGGTAAACACTTAAAGAGTTCCAAAATATTATTCTTTAAATATTCAATAACTAAAGCACTAATTACCTGAGTATTATGTGCCCTTAAACCCGAATAACTAATTTAAGTCCAAATAGTGTCCTATTCAAACAATATTAATTAATGATTGTAAATACATTTTGCAAGCGTTATCATCGGAATATAAATTTGAATACATTTCTGTAATGTAATTTCGCACTAATTACGGAATTAATTTACTACAGGAGACTATTCTCTATTTGTTGGGACTGGAAAATGTGAAGGTAAATGCACTGGAGTTGATAATGTAAATACCTCGAACGTTTTCACCCGTAATTTACTTCTGTCCAGGAGTGTACATAATTCTTGAAACACATACAAGGTAAACATCTTTACCATAATTAGCTAAACAGCGTAAAGCAACCAGAGGGCTAGCACAATGCGAGTTGTTGTTGTTTTGCGGCTGGAACATCTCAAACCTGGACACTGTTTTCCTCTGGTGTAGATCTATTCATCGTTGTTATTCTTGTACCCTGCCCACGGCGTTAACAGTGTATTACACCGTTGAAACAAAGAGCGATTCAAGTGTGTGCACAACGCAATGAAATCCGGTGCGTATTGTGTGTACCTCGTCGCATCATCAAGACTTTGTTTACTACTAAGCTGGATCATGTTAACAATCTGGGTAATTATTTTGATTGGTCTCTCTGTGGTAAAGTGTGGGTGTGTACTCATACAGTGTGAGTGGTTTGCTGTGGAGCTAAGTGTACTCTATTATTCCTTCGCATAATAAGCTCATTGAGGCCAGGGTATTATACTAAGCTCATTTGAAGCCTTGGATTCTATTGAAAATTAAAGAATTTTCTATAACCGATGATTTTCACTCCCTGGATAAATATTCTTAAATGGAGATTCAGAATACGTCAGCAAAATTAATATTGCATTCATAAATGTAAAATATCTATTTCTTTCAAGTGCTGGCTATATTGGTAAAAAATACAACAAATAATTAAAATTTTAATATTTATATCTCTAATAATAATTTTCCAAAATAACTATTGCAGTTGCAAAAAAAGTGTATGAATATAGGCTTTCGAAATTGCTTCACTTTAAACTTAAAAATTGCCAAATAACCCAGGTATATATAATAATATGTTTTCACTATTATACTGGAAAAGAATTATTGTTTATCGACGAAAATAAAAATATCCTGTTCTGAATAACGTACACCATTTTTTTTTAAACCCATTGCTGTCGAAGGAATCTCTAATTTGTATGTGATACCATGATTTTCCTTTTTTTATCTTGAAAGTTCTAACATGGTAATTTATTTAACAAATTACTGACAAAAGTAACAACCATTGTAAACTATAAATACATTTACGTTTTTGGGTAGTAGAATGTTTAACGTTCCCAATAAATACCTAAACTTTACGCGCATAAAGTATTATTTTTAAAGATGTTTTTAATTAAGATTCCATTATACGATCTCGGAGAGTATTCAAATACAAACAGAACTTCTCTCACTTTGCCTCCAGACACATGTAGTAAACACTCCCTCCTCAACAACACCTTGTTTACTTGAAGTAATATATTGCTGTGTTTTACGCCCCCTTGTTTCCAAACATTCCAGCTTTGAATATCTCACGCTTGACGTTTGTATGTTTCATTCATGGTGTTATTTTAAATGTATTGTATATGCTATTCATTTGTAAAACGAAAAAACAATATGGAATCATGCCGATATTATTGTTTGTTGTATTTTTATATTTATATTTTTATAAAATTTGTTAGTATAACTAGATTTCATTAATGTTATTTTTCGTGGAAAAGAGTCAATGATTCCTATATTCATTAAACAACAATATTTATTAAAAAACAATGTCGTAAGCAATGTTTTTTATAATGATTACCAAGTCGTGGGTGGCAAATAAGCTTTTTAGAGAATTTTAAAGTTTTCTTTTAACGTTTTGTAAAAAAATTATTTAAATTTTATGAAAAATAAATTGGTAACAAACTTGACTTAACTAACTTATTTGAGTGGTTAACTAAAATTGTTTGAATCTAGCACAACAATCAAGCAAACTTGATACCGTATGTTTTGACTGTTAGAATAAGACCACCATGGTAGGCCTATCGAAGCTAATTAGACCTAGATCCGTCTCGTCTATACTACACGGAGCGGGAAGTTTATAATTAAGTCCCCTGCGTTGACCAATTACGTCACGTTTTTCTACCAAGGTTACAAAACCCACACTTATTTGTCTTAAAACTTAATTGATGAACTCCCAGACGTTATATCTTCTTTAAATTAGATCACCTACCAATTATATTCGACTTTTTTTCAAAAAGATACGTTGCCGATCTCGTAAAATATAGTGAAGATAATTTTGTGAATGAGTCCGTAAAAAAAAAGAAGATTGAATGGAGGGAGTGGCTGCGAAAATCTATACCATTCATGTGAAAAGCGCAAATTTGGGCGTATGTGATTGGCCTTCCATAATCACCACGCGGGATGACTCCAAATAAATAGAGAAAAAAAGCTCTGCCTCTGTGATTAGCTAGCCGTCGTTTCACTAAGCGTATAATCGAAATTGATCGATCTATTTTCATGTGGGAAAAAGCAATTTGATCCTTTTGACGGTTTGCGTCCAATGGCTACGCCCAGAGCTAGCGACTGAGTGAGGGTTTCATTGAGTAAATAAAGAACGTGGTGTGGCACAGTAGCGCCTTTCACAGCACCTTGATAAGATTATTTGCACGGGCTAATTGCGGTTATTTATAGTCAGGGATAAGACATCACCTTATAAAGCCCGACTGAAGAATTATGTTTTAAAACACGCCCATCTGAACTCTTAACTGGGCCCACTTAAATAACACGGACATTGGACAGCGGATGGGGATGAAGAATGGGGACTCAGATTTTATAAAGTTAAATAGAATAAACGAATTAAATTATAGTAAATGCAATACACCACAAACCACCACTATGCACATTAAAATAGCGCATCTAAAAAAATTATGTTTATTTCTAAATTCAATATTTTTAGTTTAGCGGGTGAATACCCCTTCAACATAATATCAAAATATAATTACAAATTTTACTAGCATAACATTTAAATAAATCAGTATACTGTACCATGGTCAAACAATTGTCTTCTAGAGTTTGGTAAATCAAATATAAATAAATTCAATAGTAGTGACAAGAAATAGGTGGGGGACAACCGTTCCGAGTTATACAGCACATCGCGAAGAGGGAATGGGACACATTTGGCAATTGGCTCATAACTATTCGCTCGGCCAAGAAGCATCCGACGTATATGAAACTTGGTGAAGTTGTCAATAAAGCATACATGGACAGCCCTGCGGTCATAGATTTTAAAAATGTTGTCTTATGCTAGGAAAAAAAATGTAGTCACTTTTGGAGTTTTTATCAAATTCAAAATTCGTGAAAACTAATTTATCTTTTATAAATTATTTTTGAACCAAATTTGGACATGTGATACTGCGAGAGCCCTATATATTTCCACATTTGTGACATATGTTCAAAATTTCAAACACTTGTGGTGTCTGTCGGCCAAGCGAACAGCAACTTGCCTAAAACGCATGTCCTATACTCTCTTAATTCGAGAGAACATCGGTCTGTGAAGCGTGTCCAAGGTTTCTCCGGGTGTAAAGACGAATGTTGAACTTTGATCCTGTGTGTATACAGTCTCTGGGCAGTCCTCACTAATTACCTACAGTTAGTCACCTGACTAGAGTCACACCGAGTAAACTGATACAGTGGGCATTCCTACGGAAATAAAGTACGATAGTGGTGCTGGTTTTGTAGTCTAGTCTCATAGAAGTTGCGTGATAGTAATAGACCACTGTAGACGTAGCTAGGATGGCAAGGTGACTCATCAGAGCACACTATTCTCGACATAAGTTGTCTCGTCAGACGTCAGACATACCAACCTAACTGCTAATTGCTGCTCGTTCCCTTCTTCTGATTGTACCCTTTCTTAGCTCATTCAGACCAATTAAATTCGCTCACATTTGGTTATTTTAAGTTAAAAATTAACAATCCGTATTTTTTATTGTAATATTTAAGGAATTATGGGGAATTTTGGATTTTGAATAAAACCAACGTTTAATGTTCAAATGAAGTGCATTTCTTAAGCTATATTTATTCCCGAATTTTTGCATATTTTGGATTTTCTGTATCTCAAATACCAGCAATACTAGAAATATATGAAATTTCCGGATTTTTTTTTTTTTACCGTTTTTACAGATTTTTATTTTCAATCTTCTCTAAAATAGGCACTATTCGTCCTATCAAAATGAGATGAAAAATATGTGAATTTAAATTCCAAAAATGTTTTTAATTTTGTTTTGTCAAATTGAAAAAACTGTCATTCACATTTAAAAGATTCAAATTTGTTATGTACATTATAATGGACACGTGGTCTGAATGAGCTTAGAGAGAGTGAGTGAATTAGTTTCATATTATTTTGTGATAGGGCAAACTTTAAATTCATGTTTTGGTATTAGTTATCATCGTGAACTCAGTGATCGCATAGTTCATAAGGCTTATTCACGACTCTTAGCTGGGAACAAGGGGGTGACCCACCCTCTACGGGTTACCAACTAGGTAATCAGTCTGTACAAGAAGTTTGAAAGAAAATGTAGGCCTCCTGTACACAATTTTATTGAAAATCTTGGAGAAATCTTTCTGTCAGGATTGCCGGTGGTGGGTATCGAATCGTGACCTCCCGAATAGGAGTTTCACGAGTAGTACGCATGATCTACCTATTTCGGTTGTGAGTTGTATGCAGTAATTATAAAATATCTGGCCCAACTTCACATCTACCAAAAATTTACTCATAAATGGAGGGAAGGCCGAATGCACGACAGTTACTTGCTCACCACATTTGAACACAGCCACATGTTATTTTCCATTAGCGCGTATACGAATGTTCGATCACTTATACTAACTGTAATCGGTAAGTAACTTGTTACTTATGCTTCAATGTGTCTCCTCAAATCATCATTAAACGAAAATTAAATATATTATCTAAGAAGTGTTTAGTCCAAATTATTTCCTTTTAATGGTCAAATTACCTGTTCTTTGATTGTTATTTATAATAACCTCAAATCAATAAACCACCAGGACTTGTTAACCGGAGAATGATAATAAAACTGATAAACTGAACAAAACACGGTTAAAAATTAATGCACAGCACTCACCCGCTGCGTAATATTTCGGTGACATCCATCACCTTCCTCGGACGCGAGGATAGTATCGATAATATTTCGGTGACATCCATCACCTTCCTCGGACGCGAGGATACTATCCTCGCGCAGCGGGTGAGTGCTGTGCATTAATTTTTAACTGTTTTTTGTTCAGTTTATCAGTTTTATTACCTCAAATTATATTCAGTTTATAAGAAGTATACGTAAGCAGTGCCTGTACAGTGCCAGCAGCTGCCAAGTTGCGTGTCACGGAGTTTAGAGGCCACCTCCAGTCTAGCTCATGCAGCTAGATAAGATGATTCACCTGAGATTGAGGCACCTGTTGATGAATGTTGATTGTATGTTAGTAATTTGGGAGAGGGAGTATGTGCGTAGGCCCCAGACTAAGGCAAGGCATGTGGGAGTGGCCATGTGTGTTGTATATATAACCGTGATGCCCTCTTGAACACGTACTCACATTTTAAAGATCGGTTGCGTACTCGAACCTTAAACACCTGAACAAAAACTAATTGGTTTTCGATTCAATTTTAGAATTAAATGTTTAAGTTTTTTAAACTTCTGGTCATAATGTGTATGATATCATCCTTAGCGGTCGTTGCCTGTTAGGCGGCACTCAGTACACGGTAACGTGTTGGAGAGATGCCATTAAGAGAAGTGTTCCTCCACGAGTCAGCATCACAGAGTAATTATTTTTATATGTGTGTATCTCGGATAAAAGTAATGTTCATGATGAGGTGTGGATCAGAATCAATTAATAGATTGGTTTTAATAATAATTTAGTCGAAAGCGATTTTGATCTTCTTGTAACAAATTGACTTGGAAGTATTTATTTTTATTTTTACAATAACCCATGTGCCCGGTATCAAATTTGTCTATGAAATCTGAACCACGCTATTTAATAAGGTGACAGTTGTCGAGTGCGTAATTTGTCAACATGGTAATGTACAGTAAACATTTGCCAGATTAAGAAAAAAACATGAATATGTAATGCATATAAAATCGGAGATCTCTTATTTGTTAAAATATCATTTTAAAAATGATATAGTTTTGTCCAAACACTAACAAAGCCACTAGTACGTATACTCGAGGTTAGTATCTGGTATACAAGTGGATATTTAGTTTTCTTTTAAATAATTTATTGTTTATGAAAATATACATAATGCGTTCACAATAAGTGGGAATTTTTCTCCGAGTTCCTTATTGATAAATGTTTCTAGAAATATCTAGTTGGGAAATGTGTACTCAATTTAACTTCAAACTCTTTAATTAAGGTGTCCAATATCTCAATCGAGACAGATTGTAATGTTTTGGAAGCGAATGTTACATTTAGTAAATGGTGCATGACGTTTTTTTTATTTCTTTTGTAAACTCAATAAGACTGTCATTAATTTTGTAAAGCTTTTCAATAAATTCTCATTTAGTGAACGTAATAAGACTAGACTCTCCAGCAAAGCTTTTCAAGAAATCGTAATATATCAATCTCGTTATTTCTGGGTATTTAACGTAAGCACAATATACCCGTTGAAATGACTAAAGATTTTGTAAAAAAAAAAAAATGATGCAAAGATAGATATCTGCAATGAAATGATATAATATAACATAAAATATTAAACCATTTCCGGCGAATGTCGACTGTCCACCAACATGGGGGGTTCCTACTAATATTGCTCCTACACCAATTGATGTTTGCATTATTCTCCGCAAGTGGCTATACGTGACAATGTAACAGGCTCGTTTCCAAACGGGACACACTTTGGTGGTCTCATCACACCTCTAAAATTACTTTATAAAAGAAATATGTTGACCTAAAACAATAATAAATTACAAATTAAAGTAATAACAAAAATTATAAATTATTGAGCAGGTTTATTAAATACGACTCTCGGGGTGTGTGTGAAAATATTTCAATTCTAGGTCCAGGTCCAAGTCTAGGTCCAAATTCAAGTCCTCATCTAATAACGTAGAAGGTACTAATTATCTGTCAATGGCGTATGAAGTAATGCCCATTCTTGGTCCAAGTAGGCAAATGGACAGAGCAATGTATACTGGTTTTAGGTCCGGTTCAAAATGGCTGACGGCGACAATGAGCGAAACAACAAACGGGGGAATGGAATAACGTATAATCGTGTTTTCGACGAAAAAAATGGCATGAATGCCGTTCCAAAAACGTATCGCTCAACTGCTACATGCAATTCAGAAAATATTGACCACAATTTCATTATTTATACATTGTTCCAATTAAATCCAAATCCAGGCTGGATGTCCACCATTGGAATAACGTATAATGATTGAATAAAAACTGCAAATATAATTTTATTCGTCGCAATTGAGAAGTCATATAAAATACGATTATATTTTGTTCCAGATGTTGCCATTATTAACAAAATTGTCCAAGATGGGGAATAACGTATAATGGAACAACGTATAATATATGTTATTCCACATTCTGACAATTAGTAAGTAATCTGTCAACAAGTGGAACAGTGCATACTCGAATTCCAGACACATCCCGTATGCGTTATTCCTTTATATTTTGTTCCAGTTGTTGCCATTATTTACGAAATTGTCCAGGTTTGGAATAACATATAATCGAACAACGTATAATATATGTTATTCCACATTCTGCCATTTAGTTAGCAATCTGCCAACAAATGGAACAGTGTATACTCGAATTCCAGACAAATCCCGTATACGTTATTCCATTATATGTTATTCCAGTTCTTGACGGATAGGAGGTAAAATGCCATAATGTGGAATAACATATAATGGAATTATACGTTCTTCCGTCGTTGGACCGCACTATGGCATAGTGTGGATCAACGTATAATTTCTGTTATACATTATTCCAACCTCAGACGTAATGATGAGAATACGTCACCCAGTGGAATAACGTATAATTTTTGTTATAGGCTTACACTAGGCGCTTCGCGAACGCTTTACCCAGTCGCGTTAATGGATGAGCTTTTTTGTAATATTTCTGTCCAATGATTACGTTTTTAAGTGGAATCTCATAACTTTTTCTATAGTTACTTGATTACGTTTTTAAGTGGAATCTCATTACTTTTTCTATAGTTACTTGTTAATTATACACCTGTAAAAGGCTTATATAAAAACCTTTATTTCTAAGAATTTTGACCAACTTTTTCTTTCAATAGGCACTACATCACCATAATCTATATGTCAATGTAAAATATGAACGTTGCATCACCACCCGTTTGGTCAGAATCGGCCCAAATATCACGAAAATATCGTATTAAAAACCGGGGGAAAAATCGTAGAAGTACGATTTCTATAAGAAATATTTTTTCAAATGTCTCTTAAATCATAACATAGGCCTATATAATTTCAGTGACCCATAAAGTTTCATCTTTATCGGAGTAGCCGTTTGCCAAATATCACGAAAATATCTCATTAAAAATTGAAAAAAATCGTAAAAGTACGATAATCATAAGAAATAATGATCGACTATACCCAAAAACGCATTTTTATCAAGATCGCATATGCCGTTTGCCCGGTAGAGAGCGAACAAAAAGACAAAAAAAACGAAACACCCGAGCTATTTTTCTTGGGGTAACGTAAGTGGAAAAAAAAACGAAAGTGAAATTGAAGTCTTTGCTTCGCTCATCCAATTATTCCAACCTTAGACGTAATGATGAGAATACGTCACACAGTGGAACAACGTATATAAAATTTCGAGTAAGACACTACTAGTTGCAAATGCGACCCTCATAATCGCATAATCGTAGGTTATTATTGTCGTTTCTATAGTTACTTAATTGTTGATTATACACCTGTAAAAGGCATATATTAAAATCTTTATTTTGATGCCTTCCATTAATCTTTTTCTTTTTTTTCTTTCAAATGGCACTACATCACCATTACCTTAATGTACATGTAAAATATGAATGTTGTAGCCCCTCCCGTTTGGTCAGAATCGGCCCAAATATCACGAAAATATCGTATTAAAAATCGAAAAAATCGTAAAAGAACGATATTCATGAGAAATATTTCTTCGATTGTACCAAAAACCTGGCAGATTTACGTTCAGAGATTTCGAATGTACCCGAGTTAACTTTTCTCGGGGTAGATGATATTGAAGTCTTCGCTTCGCTCATCCAATAAAGTTCGATATTTAGATCAAACAAAAAAATCACCTATTCTTTAGGCCATTGAAAGTTGCAAATTAGAATTTCGCCGTCGGCGATACAAGGCACTGACGGCTGAAACTTTTAAACCGAACTTGAACTGATTTTGCATAACCAAACTGCCCCCAAACAACCTCCAGATATGCTACTGTTTCCAAGTTTGTTTTAGTTTAACAAGGCCGCTTCGCGAACGCTTTTATTATTCGCGTTGATGGATGAGCTATTTTTAAAAAATATTTCTGTCCAATGATTACGTTTTAGTATAAGTGGGATCTCATTACTTTTTTAAGTTCCATTATAAAATGTATATATTTTTTTTTAAATAATTTTTATAAAGTAGTTGGATGAGCGAAGCGAAGACTTCAATTTCACTGACCCCCCCCAAAAAAATTAGCTCGGGTGTTTTTTGTTTTTGTATTTTTGTCTGTTTGTTCGGGCTCTACCGGACAAACGGCATATGCGATCTTGATGAAAATTAGAGAGGACCTTCGTTTTCTCTGAACTTAGACTTGCCACGTTTTTGGGTAAAATCGAAGAAATATTTATCATAAATATCGTACTTTTACGTTTTTTTTCGTTTTTTAATGCGATATTTTCGTGATATTTGGGCCGATTCTGACCAAACGGAGGGGGGGGGGGGGCTACAACGTTCATATTTCACACGAACATTAAGGTTATGGTGATGTAGTTCTTTTTGAAAGAAAAAATGAAAAAGTTATCCAGAAACTATAGAAATAAAGGTTTTAATAAAAGTTTTTTGAGGAATAGTATAAAAATTAACATGTAACAATAGAAACATTACAACAATGACCTTCAATGCACTCAAAAAGCACTTGCAAAAGTAAAGAGATCCCACGCAAACTAAAAACTTACAAAAAAGCTCATCCATCAACGCGACTGGAAAAAGCGTTAGCAAAGCGGACTAGTAATTTTATCATAGCCGATTTAATTGCTATGGTATAACCAATTACCAATAGAATTTAAAATATCTAGTGTTTTGTTTATTTGGATTAAGGACGCGTCAACCGTTAGGTCATAATGCACCACTCTAGCCTATTGGATATGGGGAGGAGGGGCCCATGCTAGTCAGAACCAGCCGCGGGTAAGGGGAGGAAGGGGGTTCTTACGTCGCGGTCGTCTTCGTCTTTGTCATCGTTTTTTGTGTCATTGTCATCGTCGTCGGGGAGGTCGTCAAGTGAAGGGGGAGGTGTCCCCGACGACGATTGCCAGAGCTCGCCTCTAGTTTCGAGAAGTAATATACTCCCCTCTTACTAGCTGATGTTTGCGAGGTGGACTTGTTCTCTTGAATCGCCTTTTACGATTAGCAGAGTCATGCTCTGGGCCAATTCTACCCCAGGCCCAGACGGGGGTCCAAAGACTTGCTTGTTGTAAACAATGTAGGCGATTATTGTCAAGTAACTGTAGTTACTTGTTGATTGCATGCCTGTAAAAGGCTTATTTTAAAACCTTTATTTGGAAGCCTTCCAGCAAACTTTTTCAACTTTTTTTCTTTCCCAAATGGGGC
>JAMZAV010013430.1:0-15539 GCA_024449915.1 Sweltsa coloradensis | reverse complement strand
ATCGCGCGCAGGAAACCCTTCTCAAATTCTTGTGTGGAGAACCGATCCACTGACGCTCTGAGACAAGGAGTCAAAACACAATTATTATTGTAGTAGAGGTAGGTTACTCCGCTACGTCATAAAGCAAGCCAAGCCACTATAAAACAATATTATTAACACTGGTTCAGAAAAAAAGTCATGCATCTGTTTATTCAACAACAGCTGATGAAATTATTACTAAAAGTCTAGAATCCATACAATTTGTGCCAATTTTAAAACTTGCCTCTCAAACAGTAGGCCTACGTACAGTAGGGTAGCTAGGGCCTAATAGAAATATTCACAAAATGTGGCTTGTCTGTACCTACTGAAATTGTTTAACTACTTTGTTTGATAACTTACAGAACATGCCTTCTAAACTTATTGAGCTATTCTATTAGTTTTTTTTGTTGTTGTTGTGTTTGTTTTGTTATTTTGAGTTGACTAAACAAATCGGCAAACCACCGATATAAGACATATGCTACTAAATCATCATCATTATCTGTTGCCATGTCCAACTTAGCATTGGGTCGGCATTGAAGATAGACCTCTCCATCTTCTTCTGTCCTGCCACCACTCTTCCATTTCAACCTTCTCATTTTACAAATTTAAATGCATACAATCATAGATCTATCAAAGAAAATGTTGAAGGACTATTTATCCCTTCAAGACCTTGTATTAATTGGTATATTGGAGAAGGGTTGACACGTTGGGAAGGAATAGGGAACATAAAGCACAGCCTAACACCGTGTTGTGGATTATTAAGTTAACAAAAAACTTTAAGTTAGCTGCAGTTGTCATCAGCAGGTGAAAAGTTTTGTCGCCCCCAGCCCTTCAGGCTGGACTCTATGTTCTCTGTGCTTTCCCAACCTGTCAACCCTTCTCCAATCGAAACTAAACTAGCCAGTTAGCCTTTTCCGCACTTTGTTAACAACTTACCTATATTATTTATATTATCTGATGAGCATCTGATGAGATATTCAAGTCTTAAAGACTAATGGTTGCCCTTCCACTTGGCATGAACTATGAGTAAAAATAAGCCTGTCGCTACTGGAAAACCAGACAATGCATGATGGACCAGTAAGCCAAAATTGCGGGCATATAAAAAGAAGAACTGAGTAAAAAGAAAAAGGAATGGTAAAGATTTTGTTTGTTTATTTGGATTAAGGATGCGTCAACCATTAGGTCATAATGCACCACTCTAACCTAGGGGATGGGGAGGAGGCGCCCATGCTGGTCAGAACCAGCCACGGGCAAGGGGAGGAAAGGGGGGTTCTCACGTCGCGGTCGTCATTGTCTTCGTCATCGTTCGTGGCATCATTTTCGTCATCGTCGTCGAGGGGTTGTCAAGGGAAGGGGGCAAGGTCCCCGATTACGATTGCCAGAGCTCGCCTCTATTTTCGGGGAGTAAAATACTACCCTTCATACTAGCTGATGTTTGCGAGGTGGACTATTTCTCTTGAATCGCCTTTTACGATTAGCAGAGCCATGCTCTGGGCCAATTCTACCCCGGGCCCACACGGGGGTAAAGAGGAAGTAGAAGAACGACACGCACCTAGCTTGCCGGCTGATGGTGTGCCTCTCTTGCGGGGACATGAGTATGATGGTGGCCAGAGCGCGAGCGTAGTCCGCCTCGTCGGTCGCGAGGAACCCGGTGCGGCTGACCGGGGCGGTCTCGATGATGTCCGCCTTGGGTCCGCCAGAGTCGTGAGCGACCATGATTAGGCCAGCCGCCATACACTCCACCACGCCTGCAGGAAGCACAAGACTTACCATTAGTTGGTGCCGTAGATTAAATAAAAATTAAATTAAATAAAATCATATTTAGAGTCTACCCACTCAGTCACATAACTGATTTTCAGTGGGGGACAGTAAACCAAAGCGACCAAGCCAACCCTGTAGGCCCCGACGCAATCGACGAGTGAGCGATAACCATCCAAAGATCGATATTTTTAATAGGAAATATAGCAATCAGTGGTATGGACAGTGCGAACACCCGCGGATCAACGCCAGAATCAACAAGGCCGATTCAGAACAACTTAAAATTTATTATGTGCCTCGTTGCTAGGACGGCTCCAAAGTCAACGTTTACAAATTTCTAAGACAAGAACTGATGGACTTAAGTCCAAATCAGAAGTTAAAAGCAGTTTTCTATAGTGGGAATCGAACCCTGGACCTTCTTTATAGGAAGCAGAGACGCTAACCACAAGACCAACGAGCCACACAACCACACATTGTGTCTTAAATTAATGCTAAACATAAAAACTAGGTTCAGAGCTTATTTAACCCACTTGCAATAAATTTGACATCTTTCTCATAGTTTAAATTTTTCCTATTTCCATATTATTTATGAATTATGATCATCAATATGCGATGCCCAGAGGCAGGTATTTGGGGTGAAAATAAAAGTCAATTTTCGTTTTTATTGTACCCAAAAGCGGTGAATTGGTGGTGAAAATAATTCAACATTTAGTTGAAAGCTCTATATCTCTCCCCTGCTGATTTTTTCTTGAATTTTGAGTGTGGTACCTTGTAAAAGAATTGCAGATTACAATAAAATGTAGTTATGAGAATTCAGAGGCAGGTATTTGTGGTGGAACTTATTTGCATCTTTGGTTTTGTTCTGACCAAAAGCGGTAAATATGGTGTTGAAAATGATTTATCATTCACGGTTTTTAGCGGTGAAAATTTTGTTTTTACCGTAAATACCTGCCTCTGGCGATGCCGAACAATTGCCTAGCGACCAAATTGGAGACAATGCAGCGCACTTTGACTGATATGAAATCCGTAGTCAAGACTAATGCCAGTGACACTGGGAGTGCAGGCAAGCTTGTCTCCTGCGCCAACACATAAAAACCCGCCCTCTTTCCTGTATAAGCATAGCGTCTATTGAATTCAGTCTGTAAATGAAATAAGTCGCCACCTCCTGCCATGCTAGATGGAGGCATGTAATGTAGTTATAACAAATCTCTCTTATGGAGGTATTTGCTGCAAAAGTTAAAGCTTATCAAGTTATCAGAAATCATATAAATTAAAATCCATTCTCCTAAATAAAGCTTGTTCCTTAGTTAAAAGTTTCTTCACGATCATTTTACAATTTAATTTCTTATCTCGCCACTTTAAAATTATTCACATTTTTCTTTCACTTCATATACAAACTATCTAAAAATACTAATTAATTATTGTTCACTTTGAAATTGTTTTATTTTTAGCTAATGTTATTGTTTAATCTTTGTATGCCATATGTATACGTAAGTATAATATGTCCTATGGCTTTTATATAAATTAAATAAATAAATCACCTATCCCGAAGTGTTCGTTCCACATGGCGTGCAGCCCGGCGGTCGCCTCTCTCAGCTCGTCCTTGAGCTCATTGTAGGTCACGTTGACCTTGAAGTCCACGTTGTCCTCTAGCGACAGGTGGCGACACAGGTCCTTCATGTCGCCCACTCTCTCCCGGTCCTCGGCGTCGCGACACGAGCCCACAAACACCAGCGACACCTGACACCAAGACAGACAGTGAAGTTTATGTGTCATTCACTCTTTTGCAAACCTCAAAAAAAAAAATATATATATATTTTTAGCTAAAAAAAATTAACTTTTTTTATTAAATTTATAATTTAACGTTTAAAATTTAATCTCGAAATACATTTTGAACATTTCAAATAAGAAAGAAAGTAAACATGGTTTTACCTGGTTCCAGACCTTCTCTGGTAGTATCTGCCTGAGCGCGTACATCGACCTCAGCTGCAAAGGATGGTCCTTCTCCGGTCTAAACTGTCCGACAGAAACGATCTTGAACGTTCCCTTCTTGCGATCGTTGTCTCCGTCGCTCTCTTCGTCCTCTTGTCTTGCGTCTCCGAGCCGCTGTCTTCAGAGTCGCCGAGATCTTTGGTGATCATCTCAAAGATCTTCAACGATCTCTCTTCCTCGCTTA
Source organism: Sweltsa coloradensis (assembly GCA_024449915.1). Taxonomy (NCBI): domain Eukaryota; kingdom Metazoa; phylum Arthropoda; class Insecta; order Plecoptera; family Chloroperlidae; genus Sweltsa; species Sweltsa coloradensis. Next base: position 11,587 of record JAMZAV010013430.1, on the reverse strand, counting down.
GCCCGCTACAAAGATCGTCGACTGATTTCTCGTCTTTCTCTGTCTTGTCTTTGGTTTTCTCGTCCGGTTCACCTAAAAAAATTATATTTGAAGTAAAATTTTTGTTTAGAGGTAATGAATCTTTCCAAAACCGGTTAGCAGGAAGGTTATCCACACGTTTACCTAGCACTATCAACATAATCAAAAACTATTTTTAATAGCCCCAGAAAATTAACACAATCAAGTTTTGACCTTTTTAGTTTTTAACCAAATCAAAGATCTATTAAAATTTTGTACTAGATGTAACTGCATTACTGCCTAGAAGGGGTCTAAGGCGCGAGCATATATCCCAGAGACTTGTACCTCTGCCTCAAGGGCTGACGAGCTCCCGCACACCACCCAGACGCTGCCGGGCTGTGGTTGGCCGCGGCGATGTGTTACACTATCTTTCGTTTGCCACGCGCTAGCCGCCTTCGAGGTCAAGAGGCTGTACCTCTCACCCAATAAGAGAGGTCAACCTCTAAATATTGGCATACGGCCATAGCTGATATTGTATTCTCAATGTTCAGAATTCATAAAGTTACTCCACCATGAATAATGTGTGGCTCGTTGGTCTTGTGGTTAGCGAATCTGCTTCCAATGCAGAAGGTTCAGGGTTCAATTCCCGCTAAAGTCAGAAGGTTTTCAACTTTGGAATTGGACTTAAGTTCATCAGTTCTTGTCTTAGGAATTTGTAAACATTGACTTTTGAACCGTCCTAGCAACGAGGCACATAATAAATTTAAAGTTGTTCTGAATCGGTCTTGTTGATTCTGGCGTTGATCCACGGGTGTTTGCACTGTCCATACCACTGATTGCTAGCTATATTTCTTATTAAAAAATATTGATCTTTGGTTGGTTATATTGCTCACTCGTCGATTGCGTCGGGGCTTACAGGGTTGGCTTAATCGCTTTGATTTACTGTCTCCCACTGAAAATCAGTTATGTGACTGAGTGGGTAGACTCTAAATATGTATTTATTTATTTTTAATTAAAGCTCACCTACCTATTTTCTTGAGTTCGGTGACATCGCAAGGTGGGTACACGCGATGTGTGCGCAGAGGGCAATGCCAGAGACCGTTGATGTGATCTTCCGTCCACGTCGAGTTCACCATGATAGAGTCGGAACACTGGCCGACCCAGCCGTAGAGCTGACAAGAAAGAGACGGCTATTACCAACCCTAGGGCCGAGGAGATCGAGGGCAGGATAGGGCAATGGTCAAACTAATCTCCCATATATATTATGTTATTTGTTATTATTTGTAGGCCTATTTTATTTCATAATATGGTTTTAAGAGTTATTATAACCTTGACAATAGTAAGTTAAGACACTTTGTGACTGGGGCCTCATGGCCATTTTCTAACTTTCTACAGAGTTGTAGATCTGAGTGATAACTTTTCATTTAATGTTCAACTTTGAAAATAAACTAATAAACTAATAAATAATAATGAATATAAGGTTTTTAAGCATAAGCTCGCTTTAAGGACATAGTAATTGATTCATAGCAGTTGTCGTAAAAGCTGGCACCTTAAGCCGGAGGTTATGGGTTCGTACCCCAGTCGGGGCAAACTTCTATGATAACTGCTATGAATCAATAATAATAATAATCATCATAACTCAGTTCCAACTATGTCGGGTTGAGTGGTGGTTTTCCACCATTATCAAGGGCATGAAACTGTAGATACTAAGCTAGCCAGACTCAGTGTTTCTTCCTCATCATCTAACTCTTTCCTCTCCACCAATTTTCTCCACTCCCTTCTGTCCTCCCACAGCTTTACTCTTGCCACATGCTCCCACACTTCATTCCGTTTTCCAACGTCTTCTTGAATTAATCTTTCCCATAATAATAATAATAATAATAATAATAATAATAATAATAATAATAATAATAATAATAATAACTTACCCGCGCGAACATCCTATAGTAAAGGACCTTCACGCCGGTGAGCACAGGGCTCCGCGCAACGACTCTACGGTTGTTGTGCGCTGCCTCGCGGTTAGACACCATGCGCAACATATCTCGCGTGATGGTCGGGTAGTGTACGTAGCACGCGACACGACTGCCGCCGACGTACTTGAAGAGGGGAAGCGTGAAGGCGTAGCCCATGGTGTCGATGTAGATGTCTGGAAGACGTTTTAACTTAAATAGACCATTTTCAGAATTAACTGCGCATGCGCGCACCGTTGCTAAGCATTACGGGAGAACGGGCATTTAAACGCTAAAAGCCATTATGCTTGGGCACGTGGCAGTCTGCACTGCTGTGACTGTGCTGGAGACGCAGCACGCCACACACCCGAGCATATTGCATTTAGCGTGTAAATGCCCTTTCTCCCGTAATGCTTTGTTGTGCGCGATAAAGAGCGCTCTGGTGATTTTGAAAATGGTCTATTAACATAAGGTTGACATTATTTCTTGAATGCTTTACATGAGGCAGGTATGAATATTTCTCGATTTGGTTATTCGAGAAACACTTCCCGTAGGTGTAATTGTTATTATTTACTACAATTCAGAAATTAAAAGATTAAAAAGAGGTTGGGGCGGACTTTTTATTCTCTGAATTGTAGTAAATTATAACTATTACACCTACAAGAGTGTTTCCCGACTAACCAAATCGAGAAATAAACCCTTGACCATTTATTTTATTTCATTTTTTATTTTTTTATTTACCTGCGTAAAGGTAGGTAATGATATTATAATTAATGTTTGGTAGTCAGTTCAAAGGCAACAGATATTCGTTGTGCAGTACTGTTCCATCCATTCAGATGTAGGCCTATAATGCAACTACAATTCAGAGATTAAAATGTACCCGTCCTGATGGGTCTAGTGGTTAAGACGCTCGCCTGGAATGCGGAAGAACTGTGGTTCGAATCCCGGTTGAGGCGGACTTTTTTTGTTTCTGAATTGTAGTAAATAATAGGAATAAATATGTTGTAGCTTATAGGCTAGGCTACTACAGACAGATGCTATACTTTCCAAACATAATTTTATATTGAACACTGAACAGTTTTCTTTCTAGACCTATTTACTTTACATTGAATTGAAATGTATGTAGGGCCTATATGTACAATTTATACTGGATGTTGTAAATGCTGCTTAATGCATTGAAAGGTGTAACAGAGCAAAATAGCTCAAATATTAGTCATAAATGATATAAACAGGCCTAACAGAGCATTTATGTCTTCCTAGTGTAACCATAATCCTCTACCTATCAAAAGTTTCTGGTCTAGGCCTACACATAAACTAAAACATTGAAAAGTGCTGGACAAAAAAACAAACCTACCGGTACCTATTGATTGTAGTTTTACGACATGGTTTCATGGTTGGTAGGCCTACAAGCAAATTATGTCACCGTTTGTGCAGCCAGATGTGGGTCTAAGATAATACATTACACCCTGCGTACCTGGAGTCTTGGCGAAGAGCGCCTCCAGTCCGAGCACGAGCGAGCCCAGGCTCTGTCCGAGCAGCGTGAACACGGGATACATCGGGGCCTCGACCCAGCGCCGCCGACGCAGGTAGACGAACTCAACAGGGTCCGTCAGCGTTATGTTGAATCTCTGCTGCGCGCGCAGCAAGATCGAGTCGGGGGAGGCGTCAAGGTCGCCGGTGTACACCACGACCTTGACGTCGCGGTACCTGCGACAGCGCAGCGCACTCGCTCAGGTGGAGCCGATTACAGACGTTTATGAGTTAACGATACGGTACTAATGCAACATTTTTTGGCAACATCTCCTGATATGAAACTTTGTAGGCCTATGGTTTATTTATTTATTATTTGTTCTGCAACACATTCATTGACTTTAACTTTGCAAATCAGTTTTTATAACTGAATAGGATAGACGTTAAATAAATAAATAAAAATAAATAAAAATTTAGTGTCACGAGGATGGCAGAAAAGAGAATACGGTAGGCCTAGCTAAAAAGTAAAAACACTTGGTGACTGCCAACCTTATAACAATAAATAGGATATAATGTAAAAGTTGATAACACCTAGAAATCAACAACAATAGGGCTATAGCAGGGCTAACAATCAAATTAGTAAAACTATCAAACTTTGAAAATAAGGCTAAGAAAATATGTAGGCTACAACAATATGGTTGTGGCTCACTCGTTGATTGCGTCGGGCCTACAGGGTTGGCTTGGTCGCTTTGATTTACTGTCCCCCACTGAAAATCAGTTATACAACTGAGTGGGTAGACTCTAAATACAATTTATTTATTTAAATAGGCCATAACTTCCAGTTTCTCTTGGTATTATTGATTAGGGGGCAACCGGTAGGCCTACTAAACATTTCACAAGATGTGCTTTGTTGGTTTCACATTACTACTGTGATAATAGTCATGGCAAGGCCGCAAGAGCAATCAATGATAGATCCTAGAAAATATAGTTTAGTTGTAGGTTTTATTACAAGTAGGCCTGGGCCTACATTTTACTATAATTTTTGGGGGCCATGCCACCACACAACACACACATAATTTATCTCTAGCCTATGGGGAATCTTCTCATGCTTTTAAAATTTTCATGCTTATTTTACATTTAGCAAAGTTTACAAAAGAAGGGGCTTGAAACCCCAATTGATTGGGCCTTTAAGCCAAACAAACGAAGGCAATGCTGATGCAAAACATAAATCTTTGACAACTCTTTCTGAGCAGTGTGGGATGTGACGCCCAAGACCTTGCCGCTGGTACATGGGAAAAAAAAGAAAAAACCAAACCAATTGCAAAGCCCTTATGGGCCCCCAAAGGGACTCGTTTTACCACCCCCCCCCGCATTGCCCCGTACGGGTGGGAAAAACCATGTGACAGTTTTATCTTTAGGTTGGAAAGACCTTTACGTTTGAAGTACGGAAAAAAAGGTAAAATAAGTTTAAATTAAAAAATAAGCCAAAAGGGGCCCTTTTTTGTCAATAAAAGGGTACCCACATTGTTTGTACATTAACTTGGGGGAAAAGGGGGTTTTGTCAGAAATGTTTTGGACAAGAGTTTAAAGGGCGGTGAAAAAGGTGTGACCCCAGTCGAAAGCCCGGATTTCCCAAAACTGTCCCTTAAGCGCCTCTGTTTCTGAAGGTATTGAACTTCGGAACGCTTATACAATTAAATTTTGGCAACATAGGCGTTGCCGAAAGTAGGCCTTTGAAAGAAGTAAAACCCTAGGGGCCTTTGCCCTACTTCCGGGGCCTGAACCCCAAATCAAACACACAAGCCTAGGTATAGGCCCGGGCCAGACTTTCATACAAAGACTTTAGGTTAGGTAGGACCCACGAGAATAGTACTACTTTACCCTGCTTTGAAATATTAAAAAATAGAGGAGTGCCGAAAGTTTCAAGATGATAATCCAAAGGAGAGGAACCAGCGTTTCCAGCAAACGCAAAACTGAAAAAATAAATCAAACTGACATCGCTTGGTCCTGTTGGGAATCATAAAAAAAAAATTCAATAAATACTAGGGGATTTTACCACTTTAAACCCCTTTTTCATTTCAAAAAATGAAGAAGTAGTAAAAATTACAGAAACAAGCACAAAAACATGTTTTAAACGAATTTTTTTTATATTGAGGAGCAAACGTGTCAAACTTTTATGCCGCACACGTCAGAAAAGCCGAAAAGGGACAAAATCAGCTGTTTTGTGTCAAACACGATACACAGCCTAGAAACTCGTCAAACTCAATCCAATAGTCCAGTCGGCTTGGAGTCAACGCACTTCGCAAAGAACTGTTGCAACCGATGGAATATCATTTCCAGACACCTACAAAGCGTTTGATGTACGTATTAAAAGAACCAAAAATTAAAGAAAACAGGTCATAAAAAGTGTTGTCGAGAAAACGTGGGAAATATGGAGAAAAATACAATTCAAGTATATGAAATGATGATTGTTGAGTACACTGTGGTTTTTTATTTATCGATTCTACAATCACAAACACCACGGGGTTTAGTTTTTACGTGCAAATGCGTGACGCGCTTAACGATTTTGCGACGACAGTTGTACCTCACAGTGGGCGGCTAGTTTTGGTTGTGGGAATATGAATCAACTTTCACCTCGTCGAGGAAGCTCACACGCCTCTCATTGAATACGCTCTAGAAGATCTTCAGCAAATCGAGTCAAGTTTGGGCAGACATTTGGAGTAAGCTAGGACACTTTTCCACACGCTAAAGAAAGAGAGAAACACTTTTCTAAATAGGTTACAACACTGAAGAACTTTAACATTTGTGCAGTTTGTAAGTGTTGCACCTCATGGTTTTGCACCTGAGGTTTGCAAAGCACAACAACATCTACAAAGGGATGAATGAAAACGATATAATTAGAGAGCAGAGTGAGTCAAGTGGCACGATGAGAGTAATTGATATAACAGGCGTTAAGTTAATATTTTAATAATTAGGCATATTAAAACAAAAATAATGTTTTCCATGAAAAAATGTATTCCTATTCATATTAAGCTTGTGCATCTAGTCCTCGTGAAAAATGTAAGATGATGTGGATGCATTTTATATGCCAAATGAGTCAATCAAACCTGTCTTGAGTTAGTCTTACATGAATATGTTCTCCTTCCTAACTAGAACTTTCATGTATTATAAATTTTAATAGCACCATAATTTATTTGTTATTAATGCAATTAGGCCTATTGCTACTATTGGTGTGCGAGTGCGGAAGAAGACAATTATCTTTACATCCATCTCTTGTATAAATCTCTAAACCATTCTCTACAATTATGCTCCAAAGCTCTATCCATTAACGGTGCTTCATACGATTGGGGCGCCAGATCCCGAAGTGTATGACACTAGGAGGACACGAGTTTGAATCTTAAATAAGGCATTGGTTTTTGTTGTCTTTCACCCTCATCATCTCAAATAGCAATATTACAATTTATTATTTTTTAAGTTATCCTTTTCATTATAAAAAACTAAATTTACAATTAAAAAGGAGGAAGCTAAAAAAATCTAATTACAATTAATAGATGCAGCACAAAAATTTAACTAAATTTAAGTAAATATTTGAAATAGTAATTTACAAAACATGCATTAAAAAACACTTTTTGTTAGATAGATTTTGTTAGATTTGTAATAAAGAGGTTTTGAGTGAGAGTTGGCCGAGCTCGAGCAAAAAAAGTTTTACAAGAAACAGGGTTTAAGTCTGGATCATTGGAAGCTCTGTCGTTCGTCCAGGGGTTTGGGGTTTTGCACCAAAAGTCAGTAAGAAGTACTTTTTTCAAATATGCTCATTTTCTAAAATGTGCTCGATCAGGAGTTAAAAAAAAAAACTCCATGCTCTGATAGCGCATGCGCTATTTTTTGAAAAACCCTCCTAAAAGAAGATCTGAAGTTGGGGATATATGGAAATTAGCGGATTTGCCGATAAAGCGCATTAACAATGACAAAAAAGTTGGCCCCGAGCTCGGCAAACAGTCTTAGCTCTTGTAGACAATAAAGACATGTCCCCCTTTGTAAATAAGTTTTTTTAACTGAATAGGATAGACTTTTTAAATAAAAAATAAAAAAAAATAAACCTCTCTAAAGCTCTCGTTGCAAATGTTTCGTCTCTTCCAGTGTTACCCCCGGTGTATGACGGTGATCCCTCTTCCGGTTAACAGTGGATTTCGGGATCTCTCTTCCGGGGGGAAGGGGACCAACCGGCAACCCTGAGAGCCGTCAAATCATCCAGGTTTTAGCGAGGGTGGCATTTAAAAATAAAAACGAATTTTATTAGTTTTTGTTGGGTATCCGTAAAAACTATGATTTTATGAAGGATTGGCGGAAGAGAAAATCATGGGATGAACCTTCCCATATGTTGTTCTTGTAGTTCAAACAAAAAATTAAGATTTTTTTATTCATCCCCAAAAAGAGTTGGACTGTTTTTGGTAAAGATTTCATTAAATAAAAAGGGTTTTAGAAGTTGAAAATAGGTTTGAAATTTTGGAAATATCCATTTGAATTAAAGAAAAATAAACAGAATCCCCATTTTTAATACCCAAAAAGGTGTTTAACACAAACCCAAAATTTCCCGGGTTTATTACTAAATTGGAGGGCAAATATTTAAATTAAAAAATATTTGGGAATTTTTTTCAAACTATAAGAAATTTAAAAAAACAAATACAGGGATTCAAAATGTATTCTTTTTTAATAAAATTTTTAAAATTTTTTTTGAACCTTGTATTTTTAGGCCCCAATTTAAAAATTATTTTAATATGTGATAAAAGTGTCCTACGTGAAACTTTTAACAAGTTCCCATAAAAACCAAAGGGCCCCTGTATTACTCCTAGGGAGGGTTTTCGAACTCGCAAAGGGCCATCGACCTGTACCGGGGCCCGGAAAATTAGGGGACTCACCTAACATTGCGCCTACTTTGTTTTTGCCCAAAGAAGAAGGGGTTCAAATGACCAGAAAAAACATCAAACAGATATCAAGGAGAAAAGAAAAACAGTAAATTACAACCTTGAGACTCTTTCCTAAACAATTTTAATACCCAAAAAAACCCCCAAAAAAAAAACTCTCAAAAAGCTTATTTAAAGTTTTAAATTTTCACCATGAAGACGTATTTTTTTGCTACGAAATGCAAGAATGATTTAACAAATTTTTACCTTTAACCCTGAAATAAAAAAAGAAGCTTTAAAAATATTAGCCCCTACCAGTAAAAAATAGTAAACTTTTAAAAACTTGTAAAAATATTTAAAGTAATGTGAAAGCTTTTTACAAATGTTTCCTTTTTTTTTTGATAGGGGGTGCAAAAGATTTCCCGTTTATAAAAAAAAATGCTCAAATATTGGGGTATTTCGAGTGAATACAGAAAATAGGAATTACATTTAACAAAACTATTTATTTAAACTTACCATTTTTAAAATTTTTTTAGAAATGCAATGCTAGCAAGATGAATAATAAATAAATCAATCACCCAAAATATTAATTTAATCCCCATATGGCTGGATATGGTTCATCCCCCACTGAGACAGACTAATATTCTGCATGATACATACATACAGGGGAGGCCCATTGTGGTTTGGTTTTTAATCGAGTTAACATCCAAGTTCAATTTTAAAATTTCCGAGAGGCCCACCTTTGGGTCTATGTTTAATGTTTAAAAATTAATTTTTTTAATAAAAATTAAAATTTCAAACCAATGTTTAATTGTTTACTCCCAAAATTAACACAGGGGCCAAAAAAAAACACCAAGGGCTAGGTTTGGAATTACTGGACCCAAAAAAGATAAGGAAACTTCTTCGTCAATAATATAAAAGCTATTGTTGGGACAGTGGAATGTAAACCCAAATTAAAATTCGCTGGGGCCCCGTGGCAAGGGTGTAGAAAAAAAATATCAATACGACATTTCCCCTTTCGGAGGTAACTATTAAGGAGGCATAATGCAAGCTATAGTATTTCTTTTTTTTTTTAAATATCCCATTTAAAAAAGCAATTTTTAATAAAACGTATTGTAAAGAAGTACGTATACACTTACGAAACGTAATTGATTTGCTGAATCTAGTGTCTGTCGGGTGTGGAGCGGCGAACATGACAGGAAAACTTTTTCAATGTACAATTTTCAAAGGTTTAAGGGACAAAATGCCAAAGGCATGGACGGTGTGAACGGAGTTCCATCTCACTGGCAACTGAAAAATATGATGACATGAATAAAGTCAATTGTTGGATATACAAGAAGAAGGACTTATAATAGCACAAAAGAATTAATATCACCTTTTCCACCAAACTGTGCGGGCGGCATTGAAAATAGGCCTCTCCATTTCTCTCCTGCACACGCTTCCCTTCCCCCCACTTTTTAGTGCACTTTAAGGGCCCCTAGCCTTTTAAAGAGACCAGTGGCAAAGGAATAGGGGGTGAATTGTGCTCGGCCCTCAAGGGTGTTCACGGCAAGGAAGCCCATCAAACAGCCTTGCATCCAGGCCTTCGAGTTCCTATCCACGCCACTGTAGGTAGGCGAATGGAAGAGGAAAATAAGATAATACAAGGTACTGAAATGAAATAAAAGCCTCCGTATGGAATGAGATTGTTTAATTTATAAAATAAAACAACACAAGATACATAAAAAGAAAAACGTAGTGTAGGCCAAATAGAAAATGGTTTAATGAGAAACAAGAGTCCCAACCATCATCCCACAGGTTGGATATGATGAAACATTACGCTCGAGAATTAAATCATCAACTATTTGGTCCGTTACATTTTGTAGTTTACCTACTCACAAGTACAAAAAATACATACAGTATAAGTATGAGGTACGTAGACATGTGGGGTTTCGATTATTTTCAACGTACTACATTTGAACGTGCAATTGAAAGAACAAAATGGGGTGTGACAGATGTAGCGAAATTTTTGGGGCATTTTGTTTGGCGAATGGAGCACGAAGAACGCTATTCCGGGTGATATTTGTAGATTTATGCGAATAGTGGCTAATGTTTATATATACCAAGTGTGTGGACAGAATGTTGAGTTGGAAGAATGTGAAATGGAAAGACTTGAATTAATCAACTACAATATTTAATACAATTCAGAAATAATAAAAAAAAAGGGGTTTAAAAAAGCCCCCCCACATTCCTGGTAGGCCTTTTTTTTGCCAACAGACCCGAGACGGGAACTATTTTAATTCGGAATTGTAGTGCTTATAGATCTGAATGAAGGAAAAGTACTGAACAAATATCTGTTGCCTTAAGGCGCCTACCTGGAATGTGGGAGACTCGGGTTTCGGGACGGATTTTTAAACTTCTGAATTGTTTAAATTTTAACGATTCCACCTACGGGAGTGTTTCCCGACTAACCAAATCGAGAAATATTGTCAATATCACCAGCGCCCTCTGTATTGTGTGTGCAAAGCATTATGGGAGTTTAGTTTACATGCTAACCTAAATGTCATTCATGGGTGACTGGGGTACTGTGTCTCCCCCACAAGTTTTTTCAGTTTGTCATAACATGAGGTATGGGACTTTCAGAGATTGGGGGGAGAGCAAAAAGCAGTTAAATTTTTCAAATGGTCTATTTTGGATTAAACACTGAGGCATTTATTCTCGTCGTGCAGGCCTAGGCCCTAGCAACTTTTAGGTTATGATGGTAACAAAAAATAAACAAAATTTAGCATTTTCATAGTTTTATCAATGAAATTAAAGTTTTTTTGACTTTTCCGGGTTTTTGCGGGTTTTTAATGTCCTCCAAAGGATTTTTTTTTAAAAGCCCGTGGCAGCCCTGCACTAACTTTATAACATGTTTTGAAAGAAGCCCAAACACATAGTCGCAACGCACATCACGTCTACTCAAGAAGCGGCTACAAAACCACTTGGAAAATGTATCGATCAGGTTTCAGTTGTATGTAGCGATCTTTTGTGTTTAATTCGACTATGCAGCATCTATAGTTTGGGAGTTCAGATAACCTGATGGTAAAGTCGAGATCTTTAGTGTGACTTCCCTGTTGTCCATCCCCCAAAAACCTTTTTTTAAAAAAAAGGAACAAAACTTGGAAAAAATTTTGTTTTTTAAAAAAAAACAAAATTTTTTTCTTGGAAAAATCCCCAAAAAAAGGGGCCTTTTTAAAAAAAGGAAAAAAAAAGGGGCGTTTTTTTAATTAAAAAATTGTTTAAAAA
>JAMZAV010013429.1:0-17975 GCA_024449915.1 Sweltsa coloradensis | reverse complement strand
CTGTAACTGTGATCCTCCCCGAAAATTGCCCCCCCCCGGGGTTTTCCCCCCGGGGGTTACGGTTTTCCCCCCCAATTTTTTTCCCCCCCTTTAACCTTTACCCCCCCCCCCTGTCCCCCCCCTTTTTTCTCACCCTCCCCCTTTTATTGGGGGCCCCCCCTTTGTGATCCTTCCCCCAAAATTGTATCCTCCCTTTAACTGGATCCTTTCCCCTGTAACTGGCATCCTACCCCGTTAACGTGACCCCCCCCCTTTACTGGATCCAAACCTGAATTTTGCATTTTCTTTTGACCCCCTCCCTTTTTCCTCCCCTTTTTTTCATTCCCCCTTAACTGTGTACCCTTTGTAACTGTGCATTTTCCCGAACTTGCATCCCCCCTTAACTGTTTTTTTCCCCTGTAATTGTATCCTCCCCCGGAAGGGCTCCCCCCTTTTTTTCCCTACCCCGGCTTTTTAACCCCCCCTAACTGGTATCCCCTTTGGGGCCCCCCCCCTTTTTAAATTTTTCCCCCCCAACCGGGGTTTCCCCCTTTAACTTCATCCTCCCCCTTTTTTTCCTACCCCAAACTTCCTACCCCTGTTTTTCCTTACCCCTGAACTTGCATCCTACCCCTGTTTCATCCTACCCCTGTAAACTTGATCCTCCCCTGCCCCCCTTTTCTACCCCCTTCTGTGCTCCTCCCCTTACTTGCTCCTACCCCTGTAAAAAAACCCCCCCCCCCTTTTTTCCCCATCCCCCCCTTTTCGGGTTATCCCCCCCCTAAACCCTTGCCCACCAAACCCCCTGAAATTTTCCTTTGAAACCTGTCCCCCCTTTTTACGTGTACCTACCCCGTAAATCCTACCCCTGTTTTTTCCTACCCTTAAACTTGTCCCCCCTTTGGTTTTCCCGTTTTACCTACCCCTGTAATTTTTCCTACCCTTTTATTTGGGTATCCCCCCCGAACTCCCCTCCCCTCCCCTTTTGGCTTTAAACCCCGGGAACTGTTATCCTACCCCGAATTGACCCTACCCGGGGACTTGCCCCCCGGGAAATTGATTGGGGGTGCCCCGGGAACTGGACCCCCCCTGTAACTTGATCCTACCCTGTAACTGTTTCCTACCCCGGAACTTGCATCCTACCCCTGAAACTGTGTATCCTCCCCCTTTTAACTGTGCTCCAAAATACCCCTGTAACTGGCACCCTTTACCTGTTTGTGTATCCTCCCCCGGGAACTTTGCATCCTCCCTGTTAATGTGCACCTACCCGAACTGTGCATCCTACCTTGAATTTGTGCATCCTATCACTGTTACTGTTTCTACCCCTGAACTGTTTGCATCCTCCCCTGGTATTGTGATCCTCACCGGTAACGGGGATCCTACCCTGGAACTGTGCATCCTCCCCCTGTAACTGTGCATCCTACCCCTGTAACCTGTGTATCCTCCCCTGTAATTATCCTACCCCGGGAAACTTGCATCCTACCCCGTAACTGTGTACCAAACCCCTTTAACTGTGCATCCAAACCCCTGTAACTGTGCATCCTACCCTTACTGTTTTCCTCCCCCTGGAACTGTGCATCCCCCTTTTTGTGTTCCCTTCGGGACCTCCTTACTGGGGAAACCTCCCCTGTAACTGTTTTTCTCCCCCCGTAACTGTGCATCCTCCCCCGTAACTGGGGATCCTCCTCCTGAACTTGATCCTCCCCTGTACCTTGTGACCTACCCCGTAACTGTGCATCCTCCCCTGGAACTTTCATCCTCCCGTAACTGCATCCTACCCCTGTAACTGTGAACCCCCCTGGAACTTTCCACCTCTTCCCCCGGGCCCCCCCAAATTTTAACCTCCTTTCCCCCCCTGAACTGTGATCTCCCCTGTACGTATTACCCCTGTTACTGGGAATTCCCCCCTCTTGTGCATCCTACCCCGAACTGTGATCCTACCCCTGTACTGTGATCTCCCCCTGTAACTGTCCCTAGACCTCCCCTGGACTTGCATCCTACCCCTGTAACTCCATCCTACCCGGGAACTGTGCATCCTACCCCCTGTAACTTGCATCCTACCCCTGAACGTTCACCGACCTGTCCCCCCTGTATCTACCCACCTGGACTGTGTATCCTACCCCGTAACTCTGCATCCTCCCCTGTAACTGTGTATCCTACCCCTTTTACTGGCATCCTACCCCTGTAACCCCTTGCATGCTCCAAACCGGGAACGTGTATCCAAACCCCTGGAACTGGATCCTCCCTGTACTTGCATCCTACCCCGGGTAACTTTTATCCTACCCCGGGAACTGTGTATCCTACCCCTGGAACTGTGTATCCTACCCCTGTAACTCTGCATCCTACCCCCTGTACTGGTATCCTACCCTTGTAATTCCCCGAGTCCCTACCAACCCTGGATCCTCCCCTGATCCCTGTACTGTGCATCCTACCCTGTAACTGTGCATCCTACCCTGGAACTGTGATTTACCCCGAACTGTGCATCCTCCCCTGGAACGTGTTTCCTGTACTTACCTGGCATCCTTCCCCCTTGATCCTACCCCAATTACTTCCCCCACCCGTACCTGTGTCTCCTACCCCTGGAACTGTGCATCCTACCCCTGTACTGTACATCACCCCGTAACTGTGTTCCTACCCCTTAACTTGCATCCTACCCCTGGAACTGTGCATCTCCCCTGTTATTGTGCATCCTACCCTGTAACTCCCTGTAACTGTGTATCCTACCCCTGGAACTGTGCATTCTACCCCTTTAACTGTGTATCCTACCCCTGTACTGTCATACTAACCCTAACTGTGATCCTACCCCTGGAACTGTGCATCCCCCCTTCCTTCTTTTGTGCATCCTCCCCCTGTAACTGGATCCTACCCCTGTAACTGTTTATCTCCCCCGTAACTGTGCATCCTACCCCTGTATTTCACCTCCCTGTAACTTGCCCTCGGCTCTACCCCTGTAATGCCTACCCCTGTAACTGGTATCCTCCCTGCCTGGACCTCCTCCCTGTTATTGCATCCTACCCCTGAAACGGGACCTGTACCTCCCTAACTGTGTATCCACCCCGGGTAACTTTGCATCCTCCCCCTGTAACTGTGCATCCTCCCCTGTAACTGTGCATCCTACCCCTGAAGTGCATCCTCCTGTAATTGGTGCAACTTTGCACCCCCAACTGGCCTACCCCTGTACTGGCATCCTACCCCTGTAACTGTATGCATCCTGCTGTATCCTCCCTTTTTCCGGATCTACCCTGTAACTGTATCCTCCCCTAACTGTGCATCCTACCCCTGGAACTGTGCATCCTCCCCTACTGTCATCCTACCCCGTAACGTGCATCCTAACCCTGAATGTGTACCTACCCTGTAATGTCCTCTCCCTGTAACTGTGGATCCTACCCTGAACTGTTATTCTCTCCCTAACTGGCTCCTCCCCTTAATTGGCATCCTACCCCTCTTCTGTGCATCCTACCCCTGTTGTGATCCTTACCCCTGGAATGTTACGTCCCCTGACCTGTGAAACTCCCTTTACGTTCCTTCCCCTAACTTGCATCCTACCCTCGTAACTGTAGCATCCTCCCTGATTGAGTATCCTAACCCTGTAACTGTGATCCTCCTAACTGTGCATCTACCCCTGTAACTGTGATCTACCCCTAATTTATCCTACCCCTGTACTGTGATCCATACCCTGTTTGCAACCCTCCTGTATTTTTACTGTAATCCTCCCCTTAATGCATCCTACCCTGTAACTGTGAACCTACCCCTGTAACTGTGTATCCCTCACCCTTAACTGTGCATCCTACCCCGGAACTGTGCACCCTTTCCCATGTAACTGTGTCCTACCCCTGTAACTTGGCCTACCCCTTACTGTGATCTCTCCCTTAACTGGTGTCTCCCCCTGGAACTGTGTATCCTCACCCTGTAACTTGCATCCCCCCTGTACTTGCATCCTCCCCTAACTGTGCATCCTCCGCTTTCACCTACCCCCTGTAAACGGGATCCTACCCCTGGAACTGTGCATCCTACCCTGTACGTGACCTCCCCTGAACTGGTATCCTTCCCTTGTAAATGTGCAACCTACCCCTGTAACTGTGCATCTTCCCTGTAATTGTGCATCCACAACGTAAACTGTGCATCCTATACCCATCGGATCTGTGCCATCCTACCCTGTAAAAAAACTGTGCATCCTACCCCTGTAATGGCATCCTACACTGTAACTGTGCAGTATACCCTGTAACTGTGCAACGGCCCCTGTTACTGCTGCATTCCTTTCCTTTGTAACTGTGCATCCAACCCTGTAACTGTGCACATACCCCTGGAACTGTGCATCTACCCCCTATAACTGTGCATCCTACCCCTGAAAACTGTGCTTATACCCCTGTAAAACTGTGCTCCTACCCCTGTAACTGAGCATCTAAACTTGTAAACTGGGCATCCTACCCCTGTAAAAACTGTGCATCCTACCCCTGTACTTTGCATTCCTACCCCTGTAACTGTGCATATTCACCTGTAACTGTGATCCTACCCAGGAACTGTGCAGTCATACCCCTGTAACCGTGCATCTACCCCGGTAAACTGTGCATCCTTCCCCTGCTACTGGGCATCCTCACCACTGTACTGTGAACCTACCCGTACTGTAACTGTGCATCCTTCCCCGTCACTGTTGCATCAACCCTGTCACTGTGCATTCCTACCCCTGTAACTGTGCATC
Organism: Sweltsa coloradensis; assembly: GCA_024449915.1. Classification (NCBI taxonomy): domain Eukaryota; kingdom Metazoa; phylum Arthropoda; class Insecta; order Plecoptera; family Chloroperlidae; genus Sweltsa; species Sweltsa coloradensis. The sequence continues at coordinate 13,297 of JAMZAV010013429.1, read as the reverse complement.
CTACCAACCGCCAACTGTGCATCCCTACACTGTAAACTGTGAATACTACCCCTGTAAGTGTGCATCCTACCCCTGTAATCTGTGCATCCTACCCTGTTACTGTGCATCCTACCCCCTGCTATTGTGCTATTCCCTACCCTTTTAATGTGCATCCTACCGGTGCACTCTGCCATCCTACGCCTGTAACTGTGCAATCCTACCCCTTAACTGTGCATCCAAACCGTTACTGTGCATCCAAACCCCTGTAACTGTGCAATCCTTACCTGTAATTGTGCAATCCAACCCTGTAACTGTGCCCCTCCTACCCTGTAACTCGGCCATCCGTACCCTTGTAACGTGCATCCTACCCTGGATACTGCATCCCAACCCTGGTACTGTGCATCCTACCCAGTAACTGTGCATCCTACCCCTGATACTGTGACCTACCCCTGTAACTGTGCATCCTACCTCGAAACTGTGTAGATCCTACCTCGTAACTGTGTTCCTCACCCCGTAAACTGGATCCTCCCTGTAAACTGTGCAATCCTCCCCTGTAACTGTGAAATCATCCCCCTGTAACTGTGATCCTCCCCTGTAACTGGTATCATACCCCGTAACTGGCATCCTACCCATGTATTGTTTTTTTTTTTTTCTTTTCTTTTTCTTTTTTTTTTTTCGCATTCCTACCCCTGTAAATGTGCATCCTAACCCCTGTAACTGTGCATCCCACCCGTGTAACTGTGCATCCTACCCCTGTTACTGTTGATCATACCCTTGTAACTTGTGCAATCCTACCCCTGTAACGGGCATCCTCCCCCTGTAACTGTGCATCAGACCCCTGTAACTGTGCATCCGTTTCTGCACTGGTTCATCCTACCCTGTGACTGTGCTCCTACCCTGAAACTCGTGCATCCTTACCCCTGTAACTAAGCATCCACCCTTGTAAACTGTGCCATCCTACCCTGTAAATGTGTATACAAACTTGCCTGTCACTGTGGCCATTCCTACCCCTGTCGGTAAACTGTGCAATCCTACCCCTGGAACTGTGCATCTACCTTGTAACTGTGAATTCTCCCAGCTTTTGTGCATCCTACCCCTGCTTAGTGTGATCCTACCCCTGCTATTGTAGCATCCTACCAGTAAATGTGCATCTTACCCTGTAACTGTGAATCAACCCCTGTAACTGTGCATCCTAACCCCTGTAACTGTGCATCCCTTCCACGTAAATGTGCATCCCTACCCCTGGTAACTTGTGGCATCTCTTCCCCTGCTTTTTTCTAATGTGGGTTGGCCAAATTTCCCACCCCTGTAACTGTGCTCATCCTAACCCTGTAAACTGTGATCCTACCATGTAACTGTAGCATTTCCTACCCTGCTACCTCTGCATCCTCCCCTGCTACTCTGCATCCTACCGGCTGTAAACTGTGATCCTACCCCTGTAACTGTGTATCCTTTCCCCCGTAACGTGCACCTACCCCTGTCACTGTGCACCCTACCCCTGTTACTGAGCATCCTTCCCCTGTAACTGTGAAATCCAAACCCTGCACTGTGCATCCTACCCCTGTAACTGGCATCCGACTACTGTAATGTGAACCCCCCCTACCCCTGTACTCTGCATCCTACCCTGATAACTGTGCCATCCTTCCCTGTCACTGTGGCATCACTTCCCCTTAAAATTGTGTATCCTTCCCCTGTAACGTGCATCCTTACCCCTTTAAATGGCATCCTCACCCTGATACTGTGCATCCTTTCCACTGTAACTGTTATCCTTCCCTTGTAACTGGCAACCTACCCCTTGTGAACTGTTCATCCCCTACCCATGACATTGTGCATCCTACCCCTGTTAATGTGCATCTTCGCCTGTAACTCGTGCATCCTACGCCCTATAACTGTGCATCCTACCCTGTAACTGTGCATCCTACACCTCGTAACTCGTGCCATTATACACCTGTAACTGTGCATCCGGCCCCCGCTACTGTTGCATCCTTCCCTTGTAACTGTGCATCATACCCCTGATTTTTAAACTGTGCTCCTATCCCCTGCCAAACGTGCATCCTTCCCCCCCCCCCCCTACCTTTGAACCGTGCATCCACCCCTGTAACTGTGCATCCTACCCCTGTAACTGTGCATCCTACCCCTGTAACTGTGCATCCTACCCCTGTAACTGTGCATCCTACCCCTGTAACTGTGCATCCTACCCCTGTACTGTGCATCCTACCCCTGATACTGTACTGATACTACATTAATATTAGGCGAGTGCCATTGCAATAACAGAATAGGATTAACGAAGCTCCACGAACATGAATTGTTTTGGGCGCAATTTCTTTATTGATTGATTTGTATTGATTAACGACTCATTTGATGAGCGTAGCGAGCGAAGCAAGTGAAGCGAAGACTTCAATTTCACTGACCCCCCAAAAAAATTTAGCTCGGGTGTTTTTTTTTGTTTTTTTTTTTTCTGTCTGTTTGTTCGCACGATTCCGGGCAAACGGCATAAGCGATCTTGATGAAAATTTGACAGAACCTTGGAAATCTCTGAACTTAGACTTGCCACGTTTTTGGGTACAATCGAAGAAATATTTCTCATGAATATCGTAATTTTACGATTTTTTTCGATTTTTTGTGCGATATTTTCGTGCCATTTGGGCCAATTCTGACCAAACGGGTGGGGCTACAACGTTCATATTATACATGGACATTAAGGTAACGGTGATGTATTGCTTTCTGTAAGAAAAAGTTGAAAAAGTTAGCCAGAATCTATAGAAATAAAGCTTTTAATATAGTTTTTTTGATTTTTTGTACGATATTTTCGTGTCATTTGGGCCAATTTTGACCAAACGGGTGAGGCTACAACGTTCATTTTATACATGGACATTAAGGTTATGGTGATGTTGTACCCTTTGAAAGAAAAAGTTGAAAAAGTTAGCCAGAATCTATAGAAATAAAGCTTTTAATATGAGTTTTTTACGATAAATATTACCAATTGACAAGAAACAATAGAAACTTGACAACAATCACCTACAATGCGTAGGCAACAAAACAAAGCACTTGCAAAAGTAAAGATATCCCACGCAAACTAAAAACTTTAAAAAGCTCATCCATCAACGCGGCGGGACTTTAGCGTTTTCCTTGTATTAATGCACAAAGGCTATTTGAGACGATGGAGTTTTCATTCTTCTATTGTCTTACCTATAGTATATTGTTGAATAGATTTCCGATTTTTTGTATTTTAATACTAGGGGAATCCCTAGACCCAAATATGATTTCTTAAGAATGCAGTAAAGACGTCTGAAAATTAAGTAGATTGTAAGAGGGGCTTAATAAATGAGCGGATTTTTTTTTGAAATTTTTTTGACGGGACATAACCACAGAATCAACAATTGTATTCAAACTACTGGAATCAGTTGCTCAAGTTCAAAATTGAGTTTTTAGCAGCGGTTTTTTGTATATTATTACTACACTCTTTTATCTACAACCTAAATAAAAAGATTTTTGGATTTATATTTTGTTGCGTTGCACAATTGTTTTCGTCTGCCGGTACAATTTCAAATTTTGTACCGTTTAGCGGAAAAAATCGTGCAACACCAGAAACCATATAAAACCAATAATACTTATATTTGGGTTGTAGATAAAGGAGTGTAAAAATGATATACAAAAAACCGCTGCTAATAGTTTATTTTGAACTTGAGCAACTGATTCCAGTAATTTGAGTACATTTTTTATTCTGAGGTTATGTCCCGTCAAAAAATTTCAAAAAATTATCCGCTCTTTTATTAAGCCCCTCTTACATTCTACTTACTTTTCAGACGTCTTTACTGCATTCTTTAGAAATCATATTTGGGTCTAGGGATTCCCCTTAAGTAGGTTTATCTTATCATTGGATAGCTATATATCATTTTTATAACAAACCTTTACATTTTTGTGATAGTACTTTTAGGAAAAGCATTAGTTTTAGGTCAAGATGTTATTAGAATAATTTAATAGCATTAAGCATAATTAAGTTATTATAGATTTCAAAACTGTTTTGCGAAAAAATCCCACACACTCTCGTATGAACCATCACTTTCCACTCTGAATCTCAGGTGTCGCGCGTTACGTCATCATCTAGGCGTAGATGCGTTGAACTAGAAAGGATAAACGTCTAATTGTTGTGACTCGACTCGACATCGAATCAATGACCTGCCCTAAGATGGATATCGTGTTGAAGGTGCGGATCGGATGCGCCCAAGTCAAGTGCGCTCAACACAATACCAGCCTAGGGGCATGAGCTTGCACAAGCTTGCCGCAATGCAGGCGCGTATCCGCTACCAAAGGGCACTCGTACTAGACTCGATGAGAATGAAAAACAAGAATATTTGGCTCAAGTTTCCCGTAGGCTGTCTGAGTAGGTAAAAGTTGTCTGCAACCACAGCGTCAACATTGTCAAATGACCATTATACACTTGCAAAAAGGTGTTTGCAAAACAATATCAAAAAAATTAGTAAGTTCAGTTTTTTAAGTTTAAACTTACTTGAATACATCCTAAAAGTGGATTATTACGGAGAAAAACTTCCCTAAATAAATCATTTTTCTGTAGCTTCGTGCGTCACGTCAATTCAAAAATGAACGACCTCCGATTGACATGTAGATGTTTTTTGTCTTTCAAAAAGGATTATTCAAAATGTTTGAGGGGATCACAATGTTTGATGTTTATTAGGTTTATGGTCGCGTCAACCGTTCGGCCATATTGCGCCTCCTGTGATAATTAAGCGAGCGAAGCGAGCGAAGCGAGCGTTTCCATTTGACTCTGACGGAAAAATTTGTCACTCGTTTTGTTTTTGTTTGTTTGTTTGTTTGTTTTTTGTTTTTTTTTGTATGTCTCGCCATAACGTTCGAACGGAGGCTCGGATCGAGTTGAAATTTTGACCATCCGCAAGCTTTGTTCTCGATTGAATGCCATTAATTTTGTGGCAAAATCGTTCAAAAAGTTAAAAAGTTACATTAAAGTTAATCGAAAGTTTTTTTTCAAACTAACCGGCGACAAAATCTGAGATAGCCAAATCATTTAGAATGTCCGTCCGGTCAAGAATATGTAAATTTTATTTTGATCCGATAAGTAGTGTAGATGGAAATTACATTATAACAAAAGTAACGTTGCCATGGCAACGAAAAGACGCGTGAAGTTTCTATCTAATACACTGCCACCTAGAAGTAATCAAAATACTTTCGAGGAAGCAGTCTATTATTTGTCACCAAAGAGTTTAAATATTTTTCCCAATGAGTCAAGGTCCTCTAGATGGCGGTGGATTTTATCCACAAAGTAAAGATTAACATACGGGTTTACCCAAATACCTTGGCAATAATAAATAATATCGGAAACATGGCCCTGTGGACAGCGAACGTCGCAAATTTTAAAATTTAAAAAAATGTGCATTGTGGGTCTAGCTAGAGCACGTGCTCGCTTATCAACGCGTCCAACTGAGCGTTTCCTAGTGTAGTTGTTTAATAGTTAGTTTATAACTATATATTTTCCAAAGGGGAGGAACGTAAGGGGTGACGTGGGCAGACGCGGGGTGGACAGGCTTGTGCTGGTCAGAACCAGCCACAAGCAAGGGGCTGGGGCGGGAGCTTGGTCGGGGTCGGGTCGGGGGGGGCCTGTGGCCTGTGACGAAATCTCAGGCAGGGCTCAGGCAAAGGACATAGGGAAAGGGAGGGTATGGGGAGGGCAGGGGTTGGTGGTTCCCCCACGTCGTGGTCGTCTTCGTCTGTGTCATCGTCCGTGTTGTCATTGTCGTCGTCGTCGTCGTCGGGGAGATTGTCAAAGAGAAGGGGAATGTTCCCCGACGACGACCGCCAGCGCCAGAGCTCGCCTCTAGATTCGGGGAGTAATATACTACCACTCTTTCTAGAGCTCCGTTCTAGCTTCGAGGAGTAATATACTCCCCTCTTACTAGCTGATGTTTGCGAGGTGGACTTTTTCTCTTGAATCAATTTGTACGATTAGCAGAGCCATGCTCTGGGCCTATTCTACCCCGGGCCCAGACAGGGGTTGGGATCACAAAACTGGAGTTGGACAATATATATAAAATTCGGCACCTCCACCAACAGCGAGATTTAAGTGCTGGAACCAAATGTGTTATTTTATGTTTGCTTCCTTCTACGGTGATCTGTTGATTTCGAAACTTTGCTTCCTCTTCAAAGTACTCCCGTACCAATGCTTGTCTTAAAATAAAACAACAGCTTTACCAGGTTGGTAGCCGCATTGGGGAAAACGAAAATTGCACCACTTTAGTAAATGGTGCATACAATGAAAAGACAATCACTTGCCGAATTATTTTTACAGATTGATCCCACAACTAACCCTGTTTAAACTCGAGTTTATATTTTGGCCAAATATTTATTTAATTCCTATTTTAAAGCAAAGGTTGCATCGTGAAATGTAATACTTCCCAAATGAGCTAATAAATAATTGTCACCGCTGGCGTTTATACTTTCGCTACCAGCAGGGCTATCACTCGGCGTGTACAAACAACCCACGTACATGTGAATGTGATATTCTTGATTTTACGCATAAGATAAAAATACCGTTTACAAGTTTATGATTTTATTCCAACACAGTTGCGTTATTCTTATCTAGGCTTGCCTGAAGCCGCCCAAGCCCTAGGCTATATTTCTGTCGAAGTAAGTCAATACTAGGCAATTAAATTTAAAATACTCGTATTTCCACACTGCTGCTCGTGCGCTGAGGTGAATAACTTGCGCTGAATGAAGATTTCTGCCAATTAAATGTTAATAACTGAGTCTGTGGAGGATGAGATTAATACGTTACATAGGTGTTAAAAGAGGAAATTGATGGCTATCGGATGTTAGCTTTATGAACAACTTTCGTTTATCTTTACCTGATTATGTAACAAAATGAACAGAAAAACAGACAATTAATATTATTAAGAAGATTGATCGCTTAATTTTAAAAATTCTCTTTCTCGAGGAAATCTCAATTAGATGAACCAGACAGTGTTAACTCGCCTTAGCGTTACGGCCTCGAGAGGGAATGCGGTGGCATATCGCTCAATTAATTAAATTGTTCACTTTTAATTGTTTGTTTGAAGGTGAATATGAGTCGCGTGCAGAAAAGAGGGAAACCCGTGATGGTGTCTGGTTGAGAACACACTGTTAAAATTACTTCCCTTGACTAATATTTGGTCGTGTATCTTGAAATAAGCACGGGTATTCGGGAGGACCGAAGCTACTTTATCAAAAGATTGACGAAGATGAAGTAAACAAAAACTTATTAACTCGTTTCTTTCCAACGTTCGATTCTTGTTTTGGTGGAGGAGCCGTGTAACAAACATAATACATTCAGTAAGGACATTCTTATATATTGGTTTATGGAGGGTATTATAAGTCAAATTTAGGTACTGTAGCCCGCCCCTGTACCTTAGGGTTACCAAAAACATTCTGTAAAACCTTTTTGAAGGGCAATTGCGAAAAAAAATGTGTGTCAATAGGATGTCGTGTTCGTTTTTATCGTGAGTCTCGCATAAACGTGCATGTAGGGGTGCTTTAAAACATTTCGAGTACTTATCGTGCATATTTATTAAATATGTTTAGGATACTCACAGTTAAAGTTATTTTGTTGCTAGATTGAGTAATTCAATGAAATGTTTAGCGTCTTTGGAAAGTTAGTCAGACGATTGTGTCCTCGGCAAATGTCAACAGCGACAGTGTTGGCCCAGTTTGCCTAATCACCGGCCCAACAGTTTCAAGTGAGTATTGTTTAGATGTAAAGATTTGAAAGCATGACTCGAGTCCCAAGCGCATCTCAACAGTGTAGACACTTTTGCTTGGGAAGACTTGGCAACGACTATGTGCGGTCAAGAATATTATCTGGTGACGACTGACAACCATAGACCTCGGATATAAAACCTTACGCTGTTTTATATTAGTCCTTTGACGACAACATTCGAACATGATTCGTGTTATTATTTACTACAATTCAGAAATTTAAAAAAGTCCGCCCCAACCGGGAATCGAACCACGGATCTCCCGCATTCCAGGCAGGCGTCTTAACCACTAGACATAATAACATAATAACAATTACACCTACGGGAGTGTTTCCCGACAAACCAAATTGAGAAATGATTAGTGTATCGTTATTAGAAAACTTTTCCCAAGGCGAGTGCTCCTCTGTCTCCTGTGAGAAAACAAAAAACTCATGAGGCTATTTCTTCAGAGATGTATCCTTGATCATATTATAAACTATCAAGTCTTACTCCTGTGTGTTAAGTGCTCATCTAGCAGATACGGTTCGTGGCAGATTTAATATGTTTCTTTGTATTTTCGTCAGAAGTAAGCTACGTTCCAGTCAGTTTACAAGAACATTTAATTAATCACAACCACATTATATTAATAATCACCTCATTAACTCGACTAGGTTCGATGAACAAACATGATACGTTGGCTTCTTCAAGATCCGGCTTCATAAAACATTGTATAGATTCTCTGGAGGTCAGTGCAACGAACATGCATTATATAGTAAACCCCACGAAGTGTTGAGGTTGTTTTCTTAAACCTTGACATCTAACCGTAAGATTAGTTGATCTCGACACAAACAACTATTGTCTCACGAAACCAGGTGTATGAAACACAACGACAAAAAACGCACTTATTTTGCTTTGCGGAATAAGAGAAATAACCGCAAATGAAAGTAATCGTAACTAGGTTAATAGTTTTATAAGTCCGAATCCGGGAAGGTGTATTACGGTTCAAGTAGAGGCAATATTCGTTGTGTGTTACAGTTATCGAAGTTTGGGACCAAAACTAAATGTGTTCTGAATGTATGAATGAATACTGAATTGCTATATTCATTAGTATTAATGATTTACCCGATTAAAATAGACCTACCTAAGTTACAGAAAGAAGACTCCCGACATGCACTATTTAGGTGATTATTCTTAGTCTGGGGGCTCATTAAGTGCAAGCTTAGCTCGTTTTTTTTTAATTTACACAACTGATTTATAATAAACTTTGACCCTAGGTGACAATATAGTTTCATCAATGAGTATAAAACATTCACAAAGTTACTTCTGCAATTTATAAAACGAGTAGCTTATTTTTTTGTATCATAATTCAAAAAGTAAATAATTTTCACAGGTATCGTATACTTCCGTGTTTTTTTGTAAATTATTTTCTCTATTAAAAAGCCCAAATCCCGCTCTCTTGTATTACGAATCCATCCCAAGTGCGGACGAGAAGATGCAGGAAGCTGTGAGCGTGCAGACTCAAGAAAGCTCCAAGAGATGGAAACATAGGTGCAATTAACGTTATCGAAGGAGGATTACGCAACGCTTCTTCGTCATGTTTACATACTGTCATGAGTTGAAAAATCAATGTTATTATAGACTTGTTTTACTCACAATAAAGATAAGGAGGGCGCGTGGCCGTATCTACTTAAACTAGCACTGAGAAGTGAGAGTAAAATATAACATTTTTTCTTTTCTTTTCTTTTCATTCCCAACCCTTTTTTATATTTGATTCATTCATTAAATGCACATAATATCATTTTTATTTGTTACCAAAATTGTTGCGTTTAATGCATTGTTGTTGTAATGCTACTATTTCAAATATTTACTTAAATGTAGTTTATTGTTGTTTCTGCATCTATGTAATTAAATTTATTTAGTTGTCCTCCTTTGTAAATCAGTTTTTATAACTGAATAGGATAGACGTTAAATAAATAATAAATTAATTAATTAATTAATTAAAATACGTTGTGTTTTGCCACTGTTGCACACTACCTTTGACCTAGGTTCATTTTGTGTAACATGCCAATTAACCAGAACAACATACATGTAATTTCTATTTCTGTTACCTTTTAAAACATAGACCTATTTACATTGTTATTGACAATTGACATACAACGCAGTTTGAATTTGTCTCAATTTAGGTAAATAAAAATATACATTTTCAGACTTACGAATTCCAATTTACTTTGTTGCTACACAAAGTATTAAACAACAATCACATAATGTCGGTCCAGTAATATGTCTAATGATCTAGCTAACAAGCTAATTTTGATTTCTTTAAACGCACGATTAAAATTGCAGGTAATTATGTTTATATTATTTCTGTATTTAAAAGAGCATACATATCTAGTCGAATTTTTTAATACAGGTACCAATCTTGTTTCTTCATTGGGATACTTTTAAAAATATACTAACACTTACATTTGGGCCAAATTGTACTGTTATTATCCATTTGCCATGTGATATATTTTACTACATGCTTCTCATGATGACAACTATTATAGATCTATACGCACTTATTGCATAGATCACATTTACGTCCTCTTGAATAAAAATGTTATTTCTCATTCGAAAGTAAATTGTTTTTTTCATTTGCTCTTTACAAACACGGTAGCCGCTCCACTCATGAGCCTGACAAGTAAACAATGTGCGGTTGAAACGATGGATAAAACATACAAATGAACACATTCAGATGAGCTGGAAACCACAAACAATGCATTCGTTTAGATCGGCGAGCTAAAAAGAGCCCAACCTAAGCCCTCGTAACTAAGAACCTGCATAATACAACAATACAATTTATAAGTATTACAACATCTTAACTAAAGCTGAAGCAACGGGTAAAACACACTAACAGGGGTTCCCAAATCCAAACATAACATTGTAACTTCTTATTCGACTCATCGTCAAAATGATTTATGGAAAAGGATGCATTTATAAACATATCGATGGTGCCATTTTCTGCCAAAATGAGATGTTGGTGTCTATGGATCCAGAAAATTATTTCGAATTTTTTGGTGCTAATAGCTCCTATCTAACAATGCTTAAACATCTCCAAAAGAGACATATAGTACTACCTTACATCAATATCTCCTATCTGCCACCGCCAACTAGTTACTTTTTTAAAATCAGTTTTAATGCTCTCCTGAACAATTTGCTTTTTGGCAGATAGAAGGTATTGGTTCTTCACCATCGATATCATCCTTGTTATAGTAAAATTATGTAAAACAAGACCTATTGGCGTCGATCCAAGACTACTTTCTCGGCAATTTAAAATGTATTCGATCCTATTGATTGTTAACTTCATTACTTTCCATGTAGTTCTTCGACACTTAGAATAAATTATTACCTTATTTTTATTATTTTTGCCACTGATCTTCGTTAACGAATAAGTCATACATGCCATGTTCCGCAAGAACATGCACAAATAAATTAATATTTTTATACAATAATCAATTTGTTATCTAACTTATTACACATAATGTGTGCCTACGCGCAATGCACACTCGTAAAGAATGATTCGTACCATTTAATTAGGACTGGATGCCGTAAAAGGATGACGACATACACCATTCATACACAAGTTTTCTACAGTTTACTCTTCTCATGCGATCAGACCCCCCCCCCCTCCAATAAGATTCAGTAGATAATATTTGCACCAATTCCGTCTTTGCAGGGATGAAATAAGTAGAATTTTGTCCCTGTAGCAATCCCAATGCAGTTGCTACACCCCCGGTCAAAAATAAATGCTATCCTCAACATCTCTCCTAGCAGATGCGGAACCCAACCAAAGGAGTCAGACTGTGTACATAATAATAGCGGTCCTAGCACCATACCCTGCAGCATTCCCTATGCAGTTGCCACACCCTAGGACTTCATGTTATCCTCAACGTCTCTCCTAGCACACAATCGGCCCTAGCATAATACCCTGCAGCAATCCTACTGTATAAATGTTCTACACCCCTGGTCTAAATGTTATCCGCAACATCTCTTCACCCAGCGGCGGAACCCAACGGATGACCGCAGGCCACAGAGATTGTAATATTAATGTAGTTCTCGCTCTAGGCCATGGACACAGCACGCTCTTACAGGTGGTCGGCTAGCAAGTACTTTGCACTTTGGCTTTTACTCGTCATGCGCAATCGCAAGTTTTACGCCACATCGACACTCAATGGAAAGGAAGGCGAGATATCTACTTTGTAACGAACTTTTTGCGTGGGTTTTTGAGTCATTTTTGTAAGATGCTCGGCTTAAAAGCCTGTGAATGTTGTTTTATCTTAATTTGAGGTCTATAACCTTACAGTTACATCCTAATACTCTACCTACACTCTTAATATTCGAATATTATTGTTCTGATTATTTTTTTCTGACATACCTAATTTACATGTCCATATATTATTATGCACTAGGCCGCTTCGCGAACGTTTTTTTTTAGTAGCGTTGATGGATGAGCGTTTTTGTAAGTTTTTAGTTTGCGTGGGATCTCTTTTCTTTTGCAAGTTCTTTATGAACACATTGTCGGTGATTGTTGTCAAGTTCCTATTGTTACTTGTTAATTGTAATTATATAACTCAAAAAACTTATATTAAAACCTTTATTTGTATGGATTCTGGCTAATTTTTCCAACTTTTTCTTTCAAAAGGAACTACATCACCATAACCTTAATGTCCATGTAAAATAGAACGTTGTAGCCCCACCCGTTTGGTCAGAATCGGCCAAAATGTCACGAAAATATCGCACTAAAAATCGGAAAAAATCGTTCAATTACGTTATTTATGAGAAATATTTCTTCGGTTGTACCCAAAAACGTGCCAAGTCTAAGTTCAGAGATTTCGAAGGTCCCTCCTATTTTCATCAAGATCGCATATACCTTTTGCCCGGTAGAGTTCTCGTCAATTTTTTTTTTTTTTACAAATGGTAACGTGAAAGTTTCTTCAAAATCTAAAACAATCTTTAACGTACCCATTCTCGGAATGAGAAGACTTACAAACTTACTTACTTATTTACTTAATTAAAGGACTAGACTTTTTTTCTTCATTTCATAATTTCAATATCACATCTTGGAGCGCATTCCTTACACCCGAAACTGTATTTTGTCATAGCTGATTGACTTGTACTGTAGTAGCAGAAGCAGACTGCCCTACTCTCACCGGCAAGAATCGAACCCAGTCTTACCATTGCACGGAGGAACATATTGTCGAAACTATAATGCAACCTTCCTACAATAATTTCCAAACAAAACTTAGAAAAAATTAATATCTTAATTTTTTCTTTACGATAAATGAAGAAATTATATTTTTAATTTTTATTATTACTATTTATGTAAGTATGATTTATAGTCATCCTTCGTAATAAGTTTTATTTATAACTGAATACGAGTAAGACGACGAAATATAAAAAGAAAGAATAAATAAATAATTATTAATTGAATCGATTATTTTTAAGTATGGACTTTAATAAAACTATTTTTAAGGATGTCCGCTCCGCTGTAGGATATGCGGTGCGACCAACGGAATAAGATAAGAACTAACATAATT
>JAMZAV010013428.1:0-15791 GCA_024449915.1 Sweltsa coloradensis | reverse complement strand
GTCATAAAGTATTGGATAAATGAAATAGGGTCTTTAAGAAGGTAAGTAGTAAAACATGGATTATTGGTTTAATTTGTTAAACCAAATTACCATACCATTCCATTGGAGGAATAAGGCCGATTGCCATTTTGTGGCAGTTATTTATTGGATGAGTGAGCGAAGACTTCAATTTCACGACCCCCCAAAAAATTTAGCTCGGGTGTTTTTTTTTGTTTGTTTGTTTTTTTTTTTTGTTTGTTTTTTGTTTGTCGCTCTCTACCGGGCAAACGGCATATGCGATCTTGATGAAAATTTGACACGACCTTCGTTTTCTCTGAACTTAGACTTGCTACATTTTTGGGTACAATCGAAGAAATATTTCTCATGAATATCGTACTTTTACGATTTTTTTTCGATTTTTAGTGCGATATTTTCGTGCCATTTGGGCCAATTCTGACCAAACGGGTGGGGCTACAACGTTCATATTTCACAAGGACATTAAGGTAATGGTGATGTATTGCTTTCTGAAAGAAAAAGTTGAAAAAGTTAGCCAGAATCGAGAGAAATAAAGCTTTTAATATACGTTTTTTGACTTTTTGTGCGATATTTGGTGCCATTTGGGCCAATTCTGACCAAACGGGTGGGGCTACAACGTTCATATTATACATGGACATTAAGGTGTTGGTTATGTAGTACCTTTTGAAAGAGAAGGTGGTAACATTTAGCCAGAATCCATAGTAATAAAGCTTTTAATGCAAGTTTTTTACGGTAAATAATACCAATTGACAAGAAACAAAGAAACTTGACAACATTCACCTTCGATGCGTAGGCAGCAAAACAAAGCACTTGCAAAAGTAAAGATATCCCACGCAAACTAAAAACTTTAAAAAGCTCATCCATCAACGCGGCGGGACTTTAGCGTTTTCCTAGTTTTTATATATGAAACGCAATTTGTGTAGACGTGGAGGCATTGGAAGCAACTGATGGACTACCGCGGTTCGTTGTTCGGACCGCTATTAACGTGTGGGTTTGTGTGTTGCTATTTGCTTACCATATATTGTTGAACCGATGGCGAATTGAGCATCTTAAGTAATTCTAAAATTTGGTCGAGTTTTAAGCATGTTTGTACCCGGTAAAGAGGTTATTGATACAATATCCATACAAGAGTATTGCTAGCTTATAGTACCTTGTGTTCAACGTAAACTTACATAATTATACCCAGATACTAAATATTATCCTTTACCTAGCAACCCGAATAATAGTTTGGGCCTATACTTCAACCTATTCTCTAGGATCGGAGCTATAGTAGCTACATACTTTATAATTACAAACTCTATAATGTAATGTGGCTACCCTACTATGTATTGTAACAAGGGTATGGTATATATACCATTGTACGCTACCACTATGGTCGCTCTATACTTACTCTCTTATATTCTTATGAACTCGTTTTGTTTTAATAAAGTTTAAAAGTGCTTTCATCATTTCCTGGTATGACGAGGTGTCAACATCTTTGGAAGTTCTAATGGCGATGGTTTTCGCATAAGCAAACTTCAATAACCACAAACCTATACAACAAGGAAATACATAATATGAAATATGTGAGTTAAGAGAGTCTAAACAGCGGAATTGATTATGTAATTTAATTAATAATGTAATGGCTGCAGATAAGCTTCCGAAATATTGTGTTATTAATAATTAATATTAATGATAATAATTGTAATGTCGAATGAAACTCGAATGAAATTAATTAGTCAATAAGTTACCGGAATTTCGTTACGGGACTAACAATTTTGGATTTATTGACGTTATTTAAGTATACCTAGTATGAAAATTTCGTGGCAATCAAGCAAGTTCTACGTATAAATGATTATATATATATATATTTATATTATTAAGTGCTACAATTGCAATACATTGTAATAATCTATAAAATATAATTAAAACTATTGCATTTGCGGTGAAACTGCCGATGTCATTTTTGTAAAGCATTAAAAACCCATTTAAACAATACCTGGTTTGTTCAAATCCGATGATTACTTTCTGAGTTAAGCAATCTTAAGAATTATTTTGGCGGCCATCTTGTGGACTCCATGACAGGTGACTTATTTGCTACAAAGTTCCCCAGTAAAAATAACATTCTTAAATATATATTTTACCAGCTCCTAAATTTTGGTGCTGGTTTCCAGCTTTGAAATGTTTTTGTACTTGTTCCACGGACTATCATCAACATTGTCGGTGGCAATATTTTCACGTCATTCCTAACAGGCCTACATAGCGGATGGAGTAATCGCGTTTAAATATAAACCGTTATGTCATACTGCGCCACTAATACTTTTAGGGGATATGGGGAGGAAAGACCCGTGCTTGGCAGTGTGTGATAATAGTTGGACTGTAGTGGCCTACGTAGACCTACGCCTATTCATTCATTCAGAAATTCTTACTGTACAATTCAAGAAAAGAAATAATAAGCCCTTTAAGCCCCCCCTTAACCACCCTAGTTGACTAGATGACTCATCAACCCATAATCCCCTTTAACGTTACTGATAAAATCACAGATAAGAAATCACCTCACATTAGCCTAGACACCTGACTTTTATACACTCCATGACATAAGTACTGACCAACCGAAGACCTTAAGGCTGAATGCCTCCTCCAAATGCTCCTCCCTAACAGCCCATCACTCTTCTTCCCTTCCCCCTAAATTTCCCATGCCAGCAACCTTTAAGTTCTAAATTGCATTCCTCAAGTCTGCTCTGTCCGTAACAAAATTGAAGAACTCGAATTACTAACTAAGCGTCTATCTCCCGATATATTCTGCCTCTCAGAACATTGGTCACCTTCATAAAACCCTAATTCTTTCTGTATTTCAAACTATGTAAATGTAGATTTTTTCTGTCGATCCACGTTCATTCATGGAGGAGTTGCAATCCTCGCTAAACCTCATTTTAAAACTTGATTCCTATTCCGGAGGTCAAATCGTACTGCATTGAGAAAGTTTTTTAATAAGCCGCAGGTTCCTTACACCATATGAACATGCACTTCATTATTCTATCCGTCTACCGATCTCCTCTAGGGGGACTTAAATATATTTCTCCTCAAGCTAGACGAGGAAACTCATCTTTATCACCAAGAAAATTTCCAAAAGAAAGATATCATTTTTATGTAGTGATCATAATGTAGACTTTCTAAAACAATCCCAGCTCAATCGAAACTGCTCGATTTAGTTCACTCATTTAATATCAAGGGAACCCATTGTCAAAACCAACCCGCGTCACTGATACAGTTGTTCCCTTATTGACAACATCTTCACACTAATTGACCCCAATGATGTTCTCGGCAAGCTCAACAGACACAGGTCTGTCTGATCACCATCTCCTCATGCTCAACATTCCTCTCTAACAATACCCCTCCTCCAAAATTAAAAATAATGAAACGTTTTTTTCAATACCAAAAATACAGCCAACTTTCAAGACAATGCTAAGTACTAAAAATTTGGGCAGTCGCTGTCCCTTCCTGGAAATGTGGACGAACTCCTCTCAAGATTCCTTTCCCACATTCCTATGCCATTTTAACAAATCATTTCCGCTAAAAAGTTGTCCCCCTTACTAAAACCCTAAAATCAACCCCTGGATCTCGCACGATCTGCGATGTGAAGCCCAGACCTTGAGATCCCTCCATTCTAAACTGAAGTCTTCGAACAACCCAATACATAAAGAACAATATCGTGACTTAAAAAAGTCCCATGCTAAAAATATACGTCAAGCTAAACTTCACTATAATGGCTCCAAAATCTCTGAATTGGGGAACACCTCAAAAGCAATTTGGTCCATGATCAAATCACAGACCACTGCCTTAAACCCAAATGCGCCCTCACGCTAAACCATTAATGGTGAATTATATCAGATGCATCTTCTCAATGCGAACTTTTTAATGAATTCTTCATCAACTCATGTCATATTGGTAAAACCAATTTTGCCAATCAATACTCCCCTCCCTCGTAAACCCTTGCCACCTCCGTTGGGGCCATACCATCTTTCCCCTATCCTACCACTCCTCTTGAAGTAGCTATGGTAATTAGGAAATTTTGGTTCCAAACACTCATATGGACTAGATGAAGTGCCAGGCTCTCTTCTATCCAAGTGTACGGACTTTCTCTCTGGCCCACTAGCCTACATTATTAACCGATCCTTCTCTGAAGGCATTTTCCCCTCCAAGCTAAAGGAAAGAAAAAATTTATACCTATTTATAAACAAAAAAGGTAAAAATCTGAAATGACAAACTATCGTCCCATCTCCCTCCTTTTCATCTTTTTCCAAAATATTTGAATATATCATGCACGATCGTCTAATATCATTTCTAAATCACCACAACATTATCCCCCCTAGTCAACACGGTTTTTTGAAAAACAAATCCACCACCAGTGCAATCTACAGTTTTCTGTCCCCCCTCTTTCTGCTCTCGACAAAGGCGACCAAGCTGTAGGATTGTTCTACGACATTACCAAGGCTTTCGACACCATTGATCACAAAATTCTTCTGGGCCCAAACTACTACTTACGGTAACCGGGGGGTAGCTCTTGATTGGATTTCCTCTTTTTTGTCTGGCCGTACCCAAGTAGTGGAACTCCAAACATCTAATAGCCCAATCCGTCACCACAACCCGCTCTAAACCTCTGCCAATAGTCTGCGGGGGTTCCCCAGGGATCAATTTTGGGAAACCATTAGCCTATATCCTTTATGTCAACGACCAGTCCGCCTACTTAAAAGAGGGCACTCTCACCCAATATGCTGATGACTCCAGCAAACTGCTGACACCACCCAAACTCCAACCCATTCAGGCCCTTTCCCCCCCCCTTAATAAAAAATTTCAAGTTACGTTAATGTCATCATACTGCCTCGGCAAACAACTCACCATCTCACGCTCTAAAACTGTTTATCTATACTTTCACACCCCTTATAAGTCCCTACTGCCCGTCCCCTTGTTCGTCTTGACTCTGATACTATCCCCCCCCCCGCTCACCAGTCCCAAAGTCCTAGGCCTTTGCACTAACTGATAATCTAGACTGGTCCATCCATGTAAAACCCCGTTGCCCGCAAAATATTATCTGGCTGCTACTCAATCAGAAAGCTCAAAAAAAATAGTTCACCCCCACATCCTATTGCTAGTTTACTTTGCACACATTCACTCTCACTTATCATATGGCCTGCTATTTTGGGGGAGCTTCCCCCCATGCGGGAAAAGAATATTCATTCTCCAAAAGAGAGCGGTTCGTATCATACTGGTGGGCTCCAGAAGGGCACTCATGTAGAGAACTTTTCAAGGAACTTGGTATTCTTACTCTAGGGATGTACCCTTATCCAATCAGCCGCATTATTCGTTCACACCAACCGTAACCTCTTCCATCTAAATGCTTCTGTGCACTCCCATAACACTAGAGCCCAACCTTCACATACACAGGCCCTCCCACAATCTGCGCCTCTTTGCACAAGGCCCTGAATATCTATCTTCCCCTCTACAATAAGCTCCCTGACCACATCAAAACCTCTCCCACCCTGTCTTCCTTTAAACATAAGTTGAATCATATCTTACAGCAAACAGCTTTTACTCCATCAATGACTACCTCTCCATGTAAATATTTGCAGTTAATTCATTTTTCATTATAATATTTACAAAAATTTTCAAGAGTATAAACCACACCACCAAAAAGCACTGTAATTTAAAATTTTCAAATGTTCCCTTAGCCGAAATGATGTAACAAACTTCTATATATAATATATATGTGCTTACACGCTTCCTTGGATTGTGCAGGTATATAAGACACATTCTGCTGTACATCCTCCAATTGCTGTTTTCTGTGCCATCAGCAATTCTCATCACAATATCACATAATATTGCTTTATATCCAACTTTTCTTTATTCTATATGAATTCTTAATCTAGTAGGGGATTCTATTATTTTGCATCTACTTTACTTTAACATAAACACTAATCAATCAATCATCACACACACATAAAATTATATATCAATTATATACTATAGACACATTCTACTGTACATCATTGCTGTTTTCTGTGCCATTAAACAATTCTTATCACAATATCATATCAATTATTGCTTCATATCCAATTTTTTTTTATTCTATATGAATTTTTAATTTAGTAGGGATATTTTGCATCTACTCTACTTTACCATAAACACTAATCAATCAATCAATCACATATATATACTGAAAACTTCTCCTGTACATCATTGCTGTTTTCTGTGCCATCAGCATTATTATCCCCAATATCACATCAAAAATTGCTTTATATCCAACTTTTCTTTATTATATATGAGTTCTTAATCTATAGTAGCGCATGCTATGTTTTGCATCTACTCTACTTTAACATAAACCCTGTGTTTTTCATTATAATCAATTAATGAATCTCATTTATATATATTTTCAATATTATCAATCATCATACATATCAATATCAATATCCATAAACAATTATCAATTATGCTTTATATCCAACTATTCTTTCTTCTAACACTGTGTATATCATTATAATTACTATCACTTTTATTATTAATTATTAATTATAGACTATTCACTTTCTCTGCAAAGAGTTATACTTGTACACTGTACTAGTCTAAGTGAATAAAAATATCTATCTATCTAATATCTATCTATCTATCATCTATCTATCTATCTATCTACTATTACTATCTATCTACCTATCTATCTATCTATCTATCTATCTATCTATCTATCATCTAATCTGTCTATCTATCTATCTATTATCATCTATCTATCATGACTTTACATAATCTATTAACCACGATATACCAAGAAAGTACATATAAAATGCTTACCTATAAACGATAGAAAAATTCACCAATATCATTGTCCCGTTCGTCTTTTACCATGGCAGGCGGGGGGCCACCCTGTTACGATTGCGGTTCCCCAAAAACGCATTTGAGAACCCCTTGAATTGGACTTATGGTTTTAAAAAATTTCTGGAACACACGGCAGACACATCAAACAGATACAACCATGCAAGAGAAAAAAAAAAAAAATATAAAATTTTAAAAAGTGGGTAATGTTTGTATTTAGCTTCATTTTGTCGTGTATTTGTTTTTTTGTCAAGCGAAAATATTCTTGCAACGGAAATCAGGAGCTCCTGATTTCGTTACGGTTTTTGGCAAAGTTTTTTAAATTTTTAAAATGGCCCAAATCTATAAGATATAAAGGTGTACAACGGTGATTTGGAGCCGTCTTGTGTCGAAGAAAAGCACTAATACTTTTTTTAAAAAGTTGTTCCCAATCCCTTGTCGATGCGGTCTTGTCCCCATTTGAATCGGGGCCCAACCAGTGGCCCTTTTTTAATTTTTTTAAAAGTTTCTTTGGGTTTAAGGGCGCGTCAACCGTTGGGTCATAATGCGCTACTTAGCCTAGGGGGGGACGTAAAGGGGAAAGGGGGAAAGGGTCCCCGACTACGTTGCCAGAGCTCGCCTCTAGTTTCGGGGATAAAATACTCCTTTCACATAGCTGGTTTGGAGATGAATTTTTCTCTTTCCTCGCCTTTTACTTTAGAAGCCATGCTCGGGGCCAAATTCTCCCCCGGGGCCCGACGGGGCTCTTCAAAATGGAAAACGAGTTGGCATTATTCTTTTTGATCGCGATGGTTCATTTTCGAGGGTGTTTTTTTCAGAGTCGCTTTAATAATCGCGGATCTCCATTTTTAAATTCTCAATTGTGACATTTTGAAATTGGTATTTATGTGAGAAGAAAATCCGATGACATTTTTAAAGCAAAATTTATAAAAGGCAGGAGCCGATCATTCATGGGAATCTGGCGTTTTTTATTTAACTATTGTTTTTTTCATACTTATTGGGGGTTATTGCCAATTTTCTGGCTTTTTTTTGGAAGTTAAAAAAATACTTGTTTAGCGAGCGAAGCGAGCTTTTCCCAATTGGGGCTCTGCCGGAAAAAAAAGTCATGGTTTTTTTTGTTTTTGTTTTTTTTTTTTTTATTTCCGCCATAATTTTGAACGAGATTCGGATCGAGTTGAAATTTGGACCATCCGCAAGCTTCGATCTGCTTGAATGCCCTTTGTTTTTTGACAAAATCGTTCAAAAAGTTACAAAGTTTCTTAAGTTAAACGTTTTTTTTTTCCCAAAAAAACGGGGACAAATCTGAGGGGGCCAAATCATTTACAATGTCCTCCCCTCACGAAAAATTTTTTTTTATTTTTTATCCGTAAGAGTGTGATGGAATGACATTTTTAAAAAAGTAACGTACCATGGCAACGAAAAGTCGCACGAGGTTTTTTGGCCACTATCCTTAACTGCCCCTGAAGTAATCAAAAACATCGAGGAAGCGTGTATTATTTGTCACCAAAGGTTTAAATATTTTTTTCCCAAAGAGTCAAGGGCCTCTAGATGGGGGGTGGATTTTTTCCCAAAGTAAATTTACATACGGTTTACCCCCCAAAAACCCTTTGGGAATAAAAAATAAATTGGAAACATGGCCCCGTGGACAGCGAATGTCGCAAATTTTAAAAATTTAAAAAAAATGTGCAATGTGGGTCTAGCTATAGCACGTGCTCGCTTATCAACGCGTCCAACATGAGCGTTTCCTAGTAGTTTACAAATGAATGCCAAAAAAATACAAATTGCAAACGAACCTGACAGTGACAACATGGAGTTGGGGTTGCATTGGAGACCAGGCTTGAACAAGGCCGGAGTTGTAGGTACAGCTACGTAAGTACACTGAGTCAGTAACAGCAAGCCACCAATCGCATTACAATATATTATTCCAATGACGATAAACCCTATGGCACTGAAACAAAACGTGTGGAAAACTTGTTAACGTTTTCGTGTGTTGTGTCCAAACGTCACATACGTTTGCTTCCTTCCTAACTACCTTTATTTGTTTTGACGTCTGAAGCAAGTGTCAAGAGTCAATGTTGTTGCTTCTCAAATAATTCAACAATCACAACAAATGCAATTTAGTAAAGGTTTGCCTTAGGCCCCTAAAGCTCATTTGGTAGAGCATCAGTACGTAAAGCCGGAAGTTCTGGGTTCGATACTCAGTCGGGGCAAACTTTTACGACAATAGGGAACTGTCCTTTATTACCAAATTTGAATATGTCCCCTACAATAACCTAATACCGACCAGTAAAGTTTTTTATACGTCCGGCTTTTATTAGCGCTAACTGTGAGCTAGGAAATATTTGAACCGGCTTGCGCCGGAAAACGGCCATGCGCCATCGCAGGTGGGCGTGACGTCATCGTGAGGTTCGCCGAGGCGGCGGCTGACATTCTGCCATCAGCTTCCCCCTCACCTCACGATAACGTCACAACCAAAGAGCGCGTACTTAAGTCTTGTGCGGGAATCAAACCCAGGAACTTTGAACATGCATAGAACCACAGATTTTATTTTTATAGTTTATTTTAATTGCGATGTTTATTAAATTGAATATTACAAATTACTAAATACGTGTAAGATATATTTGAAACCAAGGACAGTTCCCTATTGCACAATTGCAATTGCAGTGAATATAAGGTTTTTAAGCATAAGCCCGCTTTAAGGACATAGTTATTGATTGGTAGCAGTTGTAAAAGTTTGCCCCGATTAGGGTTCGAACCCAGAACCTCCGGCTTAACGTGCCATAGCTCTACCAGAGCCACCGGGACAACAGAACAAACCTTTACTAAACTACTAGTTGTCATGGAAGTCAACAGTCACAACAACTAGCAGTTTAGTAAAGGTGTGTTCAGTTGTCCCGGTGGCTCAATTAGCAGAGCTATGGCACGTTAAGCCGGAGGTTCTTGGTTCGAACCCCAGTCGGGGCAAACTTTTACAACTGCTATGAATCAATAATAATAATAATGATGATAATAATTCACATTTTAAACTTTCGCGGCCCGTTAATATTAAATCAAGGTGTATGAGTTTTTGGTTATTTCGCCGCGCGTCGCGAGTAAACAGGTAACGAAACGTCGAGGTACATAACAATGTTTACTCGCGACGCGGCGAAATAACCCGAAACTCGTACACCTTTGATTTAAAATAATAACAAAAATAATAATAATAATCATCATCATCATCATCGTCATCGTCGTCGTCGTCGTCGTCGTCATCGTCGCGTCATCTCCATCGTCATCGTCATCAGTCATCAGTCATCAGTCATCAGTCATCAGTCATCAGTCTTCAGTCATCAGTCATCAGTCATCAGTCATCCGTCATCCGTCATCATCATCAGTCATCAGTCTCATCACAGTCATCAGTCATCAGTCATCCGTCATCATCATACCAATAATCATACAAATAATAATACTAATAATAATAATTGGGATGAGCGTAGCGAGCGGAGCGTAGATTCCTTTTCACTACATTGGAGAAAAAAATCCAGAATGTTTTTTTTTTCTTATTTTCTTTCTTCTTTCTTCTTTTCTTTCTTTCTTTCTTTCTTTCTTTTTCTTACTTTCTTTCTTTCTTTTTTAGAGTTTGTATTTTTGTGTGTCTGTTTAATACGATTCCAGCTAAACCGATATTCAAATTGCGATGAAATTTTCTGGAGGCCTTCGAAATCTCTGAACTACTACAACTACCACGTTTTTGAGGGGCAATCGAAAAATTATTTCTCATGGAAATCGCAATTTTACGATTTTTTTTTCTATTTCAAAAAATATTCTTCGACTTATAACACCTACTGTATGCCTTTATCCGATTGAAATTATTTTTTCCCCAGAACCTTAATTTTATGAATTATTATATTTGTGTGAAATTTGAGTGCAATCAAAAAATTCTTTTTCATGATACTCAGCAATTCTACGATTTTTTCGATTTTAAAAAAAAATTCTTCGACAACTACACATACATGCTTTATCCGATTGTAATGATTTTTTAACCCGATCCTTAATTTTATAAATTAATATATTCATGTAATTTGAGCACAATCAAAAAATTTTTTTCTCATGAAAATCGCAATTTTAGTTTTTTTTTCTGATTCTTCCGTTTTATAACACCTAATGCTTTTCCTTTTTGAAATGTTTTTTTTCACAGAACCTTAAATTTTTTAGAAATATATTTAGACAAATTTGAGTGCAATCAAAAAATTATTTCCATAAACACATGACAGTCATGCACCAATTAGCTCATCAAAACAAGGGCCCCGAAAAAGCTTTTGCGAAGCTTCCCTAGTAATAATAAAAAAGCATGACTGAACGTTTTTTTCTTTTCTTTTGGGCGTGTTTCATAAAATCCCGTCAAAAATCGGTTAAAAAATAAATAAAGAGCTCGTATTTCATCATAGCCCCGATATAATCATAAAAAGTTGCGTACTATTTTTGAAAATTACAAAAATTGAACAAAACCCCTCTGCAGAAACCCTTTTTTTTTTGAAAAATAAAAAACCTTTTTGTCCATGAAAATTATTAAGCAAACGACTAAATCGCCAAAGAAAAAAAAAGTTATAAAACTGAGTAAAAAAAAATTAAAGAATAAGCGAAGTTTTTAAGTCTGGTTTTTCAACTTCCTCTTGGTAGTGCTTGTTTGAACTTTGTCATTACCTGAGTAGAGTTCGTAGTTTTTTTGCAAAATCAGAAATGTCGGGTTTCGAAGCTAAACCCCAAACGTTCTATGGACCTGTAGAACCTATTGAAGTGCGGGCAGAAATACAGCAGATTTATGGACAAAAAATATAATTTAAAAAAAATAAAACATAATCTATCTTCCTTTTTCCGTCATAATTCAATTGTAACCCCAATGAAGCCTACCACTCCCTTGGGTCCTTCTACCCGTTGGTGTGAAACGAGATGTTTCACGATGAAAACTTGCGTTACGGGCGCCACTCCGTGGGTGCCGGAGCAAAACACCCTACAAATATTCTTTTTTTTTTTTTAAAGGTCTATGTAAAACAAAGTTTTACTCCCCGGTATCTACATTTACAAAAACGTTCGGGATTGTTAGTTTTATAGTAAAGTTTATTTGTAAATTTTGCAAGTGGTGGTAATCAATCAATCAATCATCTGGATCCACCCTTGCCGAGCCTTGGGCGTTCCCTATAAGACTGCGGTACACTGCCCTCTGAGCTTGGGAGGAAAAAACCACGCCCAAGACCGGACTCGCTGCTCACCGAAAATTTGGAAGAGGGGGGTCAGAGGACCTGTCCCCAACCGGCTGGGCTCCATGAATGCTCCGGCGAGATTTTAAAGCGAAGTAATGAATCCGAGACCACACCAACAAACCCCAACTCAAAACCCAAAAATCAGGCGCATGGAACCCAAGAGATCTGCTGTAATGCAGAGGATCAAGCAAAAGAAAAAAGGGAAAAGCAAAAAACCTGCGACCCACAGAATTAGAGGGTCCTAATTTCAGGGAGGCCCAAAGACGGGACCTCCTACAACACTGAGGGGGAGATGATTCCATAATCACCGCAACAGTATTGGGGGGAGACGGGAAATTGATAGTATGTGATGGTGTGTTTTTAGGTTTCAAGGAGGGATCTGTAGCAGCAGCAAACTTTTATTAAAGAAGGGCAGGTGACAGGTGGGTGGCGGAAGTGTTCAGAAATGGAAAAATTGATAGACTTATGCTCCCCTTTTTTTTGGTAAACCACCGTCCCCAAATGAATCCCTAAAACAACCCTTTGTGACAGCAAGTACCGATAGGGTAGAGAGGAAATAAAAATTTTAAAAATCTGCTCAAATGCACGCCATTTAAAAATAAGGGAGCAGTTGGAAAATTATGTAAAGGTATTAAACATGCTTTAAAGAAACCCTGAAATTCAAAATTCACATTAAAGGGGTATTACCAAGTGCCAGTTTTTTTGGAAAAACCCAAAAAAGCATGAGGGGTCATGTTTTGTTCAAAAGAAGGTATAAAGTAGAGGAATTTAAAAAAAGATATAAAATTAAAAAAATTAGACAAAAAATGTTTTTTGAGTTTGGTAGGGAATCAGCAGATTCTTACTCCAATAATAATTACACTAATAGATCCCAAAATGGGAAATTGACACCATTTTAAAAATTACAGAATCTTAGAGATGGAACTGTTTGAAGGAAAAAGATTTTGTACTATGTATGCCCTTTAAATTTTGACGTACAAAAAAATGATAAGAATACGGAAAAAACTTTTAAAAAAATTAGCTAATATTTTAAATTAAACTAAAAATTAAACCCCCACTAGGATTGCAATAAAAAAAAATAAATTTCTTTCTGCAATAATAAAATATTAACAAACATGGATAATGATTGTATCAAAATGAGGTCATCATTTCAGCAAAATCTGTATTATGCTCAGCAAAAATATATATCTTTGATCAATCTAAAAATTTGGGAAAAACATAGTAAAGAATATTTAACGAATCGGGACATGATATATTTATGAAGCTTTTTAAAAGTTTCATGGGATGCAAAATAAATCATAAAACATTCCATGCATATGACACATTTTTTAGATATAATAATTTTCACTACAAAAATCATTTCCAACAAGAAAAGGGAAAGATTCGAACAAAAAAGAAAAAATAATAAAAGGGTAACACAAAATGTTGGAAATGTCAAGGGAAAATGGGGGGCTTGCGTTAAAAAATTAAAAAGGGAAAACAAATGTCAAAAGTTCTAAATAAAAAACAAAAAAATGCAAAAAGGGAAAATAAAATACAAATTTGAAAAAACGAAGGTCATAGAATCAAAGAAAATAAAGGAAAAAGAAAAAAAAGGGAAAGATATATGGGAAAATGATTAATCTGGAAAGGGTTCAAAAAGGGAAAAAAAAAACTGAAACCGAATTTGAAATCACAGTAAAAATGAAAATGTCAGAAAGGGGA
This sequence comes from Sweltsa coloradensis, assembly GCA_024449915.1. NCBI lineage: Eukaryota > Metazoa > Arthropoda > Insecta > Plecoptera > Chloroperlidae > Sweltsa > Sweltsa coloradensis. The sequence goes on along the minus strand of JAMZAV010013428.1, from coordinate 1,989 downwards.
AAACAAAATTTGGAAAAAATTCAAGCTATACTTTTTAAATATGCCCCCAAATTAACAGAAAATCAAACGGGAACTGAAAAAAATGGGAAACAAATATTTCCTGAAATAGACACTTTTTTTGCCCCAAAATGTAAGTGAAGAGAAAATTTGGAATTTAAGAAATTTAAAGAATAAGAAATCAAAAGGTCCAGGGTTTATCAAGTTTCTTATAAAGAAAGGGGGAAGAGTATTTGTAAGCCACTTACTTACTTTAAATTTAAAGTCTTTTAAAGAAGGGGTTTTTTTTCCCAAAACTTTAAAAAGGGGGGGCTGGTAAAAAACCAATTTTGAAAGAGGGAAACACCCCGGACTCAGAAATTTAGACCAGTTTCAATACTTAAAGCTTTTTTCCCAAAAGGGGTTTGAAAAAGGGAAAGATAATAGCTTGTACGAATACTTAGACAAATGGAAAAAGATCAAATGAAACAGCTCTTGCTGCCCCTTTATTGAAATGTTGTAACGCGCTTGACAAAAAAAACACCATAGCCTTTATATGGGTCTTTTCAAAAGCTTTTTCTGTTGGGGTTAATACTTAATAAATAAACTGTTTTCATATGGGAAATTTAAGGGGAAAAGCCCCGCATGGATTTTTTCGTATCTCATGGGAAAGGGCGCAAAATGTAAAATTTCTGACCATTTGAACATAAAAACTAAATCTGAGAGAAAAAATTTAAAATGGAGTACCACAAGGTCAATACTAGGGCCTTTTTTTTTCAATATACTAATAAAGACATGCCATGTGCAATAATGAAGGGATGGCTTCTGTTGCAGATGCCCCAACCACCACCCTTCTCATGCACTTATAGAAACTTAGAAAAAACCGCTTTTTTCAGTTTTTAAAAAAAGAAATGGGGCATGGCTGCAACCAAATAACCCAAAAGAATAAAAAGAAAACTAAAAGTATGATATTCCCAAGGGAAAAAATGGGATCAAAAAAATTTTTATCAGGTTGTGATGAAGACCTCCTATTTAACAAAAAACCAGCAAAAAATTCTTAGGATGAATATTGACAATGCTTATCGTGGGACATCCACACTGATTATGTACAAATAACTGAGCTCTAATAAATGTTACTAAAATGAAAATATTGCGAAGAAGTTTTTGGGTTTAGGTACAGCCTGATTGAGTCACATTTTAGCTATGGATTAATAGCGTGGGGGAATACATCAAAAAACAATTTTCATAAGATCTTTTTTCTGAAAAAAAAAACTTAAAAATACTAGATAAAATTAAGAAAAGGGATACATGAGGGGGCTTTCAAAAAATTGAAAATTATTTTTTGCATGCCCTATTTTTTTCAAAAATAAAATTTTTTTTAATTAAACATAGGGGGGAAAATAAAAAAAAAACATCAATATTCATAATTACAAAACTAGGAGGAAAAATGATTATTTGTGACTGACATCCCCTAGGGGGGGCTGTTATGAGAAAAAAACCCCACAATGGGGAATATTTTCCCTTTTTAAAAAAGTACCCCCATTATCAAAAACAAAAAAACTGATAAATTTAAAAAGGATCTTAGGACATTTCTTTTGAAAAAAATACGATATTGAGGAGTTCTTGGCGGCAATATTTTCTTTACAATAAAAAATTAATTTTGCTATTTTAGTTGCCTAATTATATATCTATACCTATCTTTATTATGTAAAAAATATACATTTTTATTGTTATTATTGTATTGTTGTAAAATGTATTTTGTAATTAGTAAATTAGTTTTTTGTATTTCTATACTCCTAATATTTAATTTAGTCTTTTGAAAACGTGTTTAAAGCTAGCTACTTATAATGTAAGTTTTGAACTTGTTGGTGAGCGTAGCGACGTAGCGAGCGAAACGAAGATTCCATTTCACCACTGGAGAAAAAAAACCAGAAGTTTTTTTTTCCCCGTAGGGGGGAAAAATTTGGTGTTTTTGGTGTTTTAACCGAAAACCGCTTTAAAAAAAGGGAAAAA
>JAMZAV010013427.1:0-16224 GCA_024449915.1 Sweltsa coloradensis | reverse complement strand
CCCCCGCCGTTTTGGGACATTTAAATTTTTTGTTTTGATTTGCTTAACGTTCATATTTAAGCAATTGACTAATCGAGACAAAGGGGAGGGACGAAAAGGGGTGACGCGGGGGGACAAGGTGGGGACGGGCCCTTTGGGCTGGTCAAAACCCGCCACAAGGTATGGGGGAGGGCGGGGGTTCCCCCTCGGGGGGTTTTCCCCGTTGTTTTACACCCGGGGCCGTGTTGTCATTGTCGTCGCTTTGGGGGAGTATCGAAGGGAAGGGGAAAGCCCCCGACGAGGGAGGGAATTTTTTGGGATTGGTAGCAAGTGGGTTTTTAAGTGGGACTAGGGTAGTATGAGGTTTGATTTAACCACATTGAAAAATTGTACTTGATTATTTTTTAAAAAAAAATTAAGTCCTAAACAGTAAACTCATTCAGATTTTACCGCCTTTTCATGTTTTAAAATCTTGCAAAATGTCCAGGGCTCTAAAACCCCCCGTGATACCAACATAGAAAAAAACAATCATTTTAGAATCAAGTTTTATATTGTTTTCCAAAGGCGAAATTTAATATTTTAAAATTCAATTCCCGACACATATTATTCCATTTCACAGTAGTTTTTATTTCCCAAACAGGCTTTCACCCTTTTTTTATTCACTGACGCAAATTTTTACGTAACAGTCCTTTTGGTTTATCCTGACAGATACCCAAAAGTTTTGTATGAACTGCAGATTATTTCCCATTGCGTTCATAAAAACTTCTAATTAACACAAAAAATGCATGTTGGCCCAATGGCAATAGGGCCCAAACTTTCCCATTTTTTTGGGCCCTATTTTCCCCGTGCGGGGGGTTTTTTAACAAATTATAATCACTTTACGATGTGATCTTTACTTCAACATGAAATAATAGACAGCTGTTCATACTTAAAAGTAATATGGAATTAATGACTGGAATAGCAAAGTGTATGCATCGAAACTTTTTAAAAATATCATTTCGTGTGATCACAATTCAAAGCGCGCACTTAACAAGGTAGGGCTATGATTGCCTACTAGGGTAGGCCTAGCGTAGGCAGGGCCCTGTCAAAGGAGGGCTTATGCTTATGCCTAAAACACTTGTTTTACTATTGACTGATTGGCGCAAGCAGTAGGCCTACCTCGTAGGCCTAGGCCTACGATGTAGGCCTAGGGCCCTAGGCAAGGTTTTAGGCCTAGGCCTAGGCCTAGGGCTAGCCTAAGCTAGGTCAGTGTAGGCTAGGCCCTAGCCTATTAGCTTAGGCCTAGCTAGGCCCTTAGCCGTAGGTCACTGGAAGAGGCCCAGCCCTAGGTCCTGGCACTGGTTTCAGTTTAGGGCCTATATTTTTTTTATTTTTTACAATCAGGCTAGGGCCTAGGCCTTATTTTACATCATTTGGGTTTCGTCAACACTGGCACTGATTTATAATAAACAAAGGCTAGGCCTAGGAGCCTCGGAACCTTTCTTTGGTAGGACAGTTTTGATCAGTAGGTGTAGCTGGGACTTTAGTTTTAAAATAGCGGTTAAAGGTTTTGTCAGTGGCGTGGAAACCCTTTTTGAGTGGGGGGGTCAAACTCGCTAAATACGAGGTTGGGTGGGTAAATTGGGGTTTGGGGGCGAAGCCCCAGCCCCCGGAGGTTTTATCGCCTTTGGGGCGAGATTTTTTAAAAAGGTGCCCTTGATAGGGGGCCTAAAAATTTTTCAGGCGAATTTTAATTTTGAATAAGGGTTTTCATTTTTTGAGCTCAATTCATTGAAGATTTATTACTGACAAAAACGGCGACAGTCTGCTTGGGGAGTGAAAAAAACTGACAAAAATATAATAAAATTTTGCTAAAGCAGATGGGGTAGTCAGTCTCGCAAAACACGTCCTTTACTGAAACTTTTTAAAAATGTTAACAAAAACCTCCTTTTGTTTGCAAGCCCCATGTAATAAAAATGCTAAAAATACCCAAACAAGCCATAAGTTTGAAAATGACACCCATACCCGGCTTGACCCCCCACTTTGGGGGGGGCAAGCCAAAAATGGGGGGGGGAAAATTCCCCCCCATCCCCCCCGTTCTACCCCCGTTTGTAGGTACTTTAGATTTAAAAAGCAACGTTAAAGGTTTTTTAGGAGGGGGGGGGGGTAGGCCACACATTAAAAAAAAATTCCATACCCAAAACCCAAAGAGTACCCGGGGCCTCTAGGGTACTTTTCGGGGGGAACGGACAACTTTTTATTTTATTGTATTTCCCACTGCGTTTAAATTGTTGGTGGCAGGTTCCCTTTATCTCCCCCTTTTCTCCTTCATCTTTTACTCTTCAAAATTATTATATTCCCCCGTTTAAACCCCCTTTGGCGCTGTCTCTGTCTTCAGATGGGAAAAAGTAGGTTAGGGGGGGGGGGCGCAATGTGCGTTATAATAATAATAGGCCTATTAATAATAACAATAATAATAATAATAATAATAATAATAATAATAATAGGAATAATAATGATAATATTGTAAAATAGGCCTACGTGCTTTGCCCCCCCCCCCCCCCCCCACCCTACTTTTCCCCTAACATGAAAAGTTGGCCGGGTCCCAACCGAAAAAGTAGGTCTACCTCCCTAGATCAATCATAAACCTAACGTTAGCGTTATAATGCCTTGGTCCTAGGCCTATTTGTTTAATGTTGCACAATTTATCCAGGAATGGCAATGGCCAATGGTAGGCCTTGGCCTAGAAGTTAACATTAATCAAAGTTGCCCTTTTTGTTACCGGGCCTACTAGGAACGGAAAAGACAATTATGAACGAGAGATTACCATGGCTAGGCCTATATACTAGGCCTACACTGAAAATGCAAAAAGTCTAGCTCAACATCAATTTTGGCACACAATAAATTTTTGCAATGGCGCTAATAGGCAGTAATAAGCCTACCGAAAAGTGCCAGAAGTTAAAAAAACGTCACTATGAAGTTCGTTAGAGGTTTTCCGTGTAAAGCTCAGATTGTAGGGCCTAATACTTTCTTTAGAAGTGCACCGGCCACGAGCCTGATCGCACCCTGACGAGGAAAATTTAATAATATGACCTAATTTAATTCAGCTGTCAAAGTACTTCCAGTGCTCCAAAAAACAGGCGGCCATTGCATGATAACATTTTAGCTTTTTACATAGGTTGTGTTGAGTTGATCACGTGACCATTTTGAAGGTCGTTCAATCCAGGCTGATTCTGAGTCTACACTTCCTTATTTCTAGGGCTAGGCCTATTAGGCCTATGTTTGATTTTTTTTTTTGTGCATTTCCTTTCCCTTTGTGTAGGCTACTGGTAGGCCCTACTTAGTTTTATTTGTTATCCTCTTTTGTAAATCCTGTTTGATAGGCCTAACTGAACAGGATCTAGGCAGACATTAAATAAATAAATTGCAATTTTATGGCAACTCATATACCTGGTAGGTCTACTCTTCAAAGACGAGCAACCCTGCTCGCTCACTTTTTTCCTCACACATGCACATCATATCTTGCTGATCTACTTAGGCCTACTTCTTAGATTGAGTAATTTTACTTACCCATGCCACATTTTTGATTCCACAGATTAGCAGAAGTTGGTCGTTTAGAAGCTCCTAAAATACAAGGAAAATATGACACGGGTCAACTCTTCCTACACAGGGTATTTGGATTACCGAGGAGTTGTGTTATTTCCTTGGCTCGCCACGTGTCTACGACCGAGATGTTCCCAACAAACGGGAGAGGTAAGTTACGTTTTTTTTAAGCAAGACGATGAATTACCGGTTTACCTCATTATTTTGTTACATCAGAGTGTAAAATTTATTCACTTTCGGTAAAAGTAAAGGGGTTATTCAGCAATGTTTTAAACCATTTTTTCGTTGAAAATACAATAAAAAACTTAAGTGATTTTTCACAATTACCCACTTTCTCAGTGGCGGCTCATGAGGTGGGGCTGCAGACCTCCCTGGCAAGCCACAAAATATGCCCTAGAGGAATATTAACCTATCAATTTCAATTTCAATTTATTCATTCGACCGATAGGGCTACATGGTAACAGATTATAACCCCTCTTGAGAGAGAGGGAATGAATAATCTAATATAATATATAAATCTAATAAATAAGCAACACGTCCATAAATATGATTCACATGATAATGATGGAAAATATAAATACTAATAAGGAAAAGTGGAATTTGAAAATAAGCGAGTTGCTATTAATAATAATAATGAGATTGATATAATATATTATTTTATGAAAGTATAACTGGAGAAGAGAATTGTTCGATGAGGTGATTTACAATTGGTGCAAGATAATGGTACAGATGAAAGTAAGAGACATAATGATATGGAGGCATATAACTAAAAAAAACGTAACCATATGTTACAATTTTAGTTGACTTTGAAACAGGACTTTACAGGTGATATATCATTGCTGAATTTAGCTAGAATATCTGTTTTTATTTTATTATTATTTAATTGTTCATTATTTATAATTCTTTATTATTTACATGGAGAGGTAGTCACTAACCGAGTAGAAGCTGTTTGCTATGAATATATTTTTAACTTGTGTTGAAGGAGGGCAGGGTGGGGGAGGTTTTTATGTTTTCTGGGAGCTTGTTGTAAAGGGTGGAGGCAAGGTACTCGGGGCCCAGTGCAAAAAGGCGCAGGTGGTGGGGTGGCCTATGTATGTGAAGGATGGCTCTTGGTTGTGGCAGTGCACAGACGCATTGAGAGGGAAGAGGTACTATTTGTGCGAACAAAGAGTGCAGCAGACTGGATGAGTGGCATGCTAGAGTTAGAATTCCTAATTCCTTAAAGAGCTCCCTACAGGAGTGTTTTCTAGAGACACCCGCAAAATGCGTATCGCTCTCTTTTGGAGGATAAATATTCTATTTGCTTGGGGGAGGCTCCCAAAATAGCAGGCCATAGGATAAGTGAGAGTGGATGTGGGCAAAGTAGACTTGCAATAAGATATGGGGTGAACAATTTGTTGAGCTTACGGATAGAGTAGCATCCAGATAAAATTTTGTTGGCAACATGGTTAACATGGATAGACCAGTCGAGTTTTTCGGTCAATGCCAAGGCCGAGGACTTTTACACTAGAAGCGCGGGGGTTATATCAAACTCTAGATGAACTAGGGGACTAGCCAGTGGGATCTTATTGGGAGTGTGGAAGTATAAGTATACCGTCTTAGAGCGCGAGATGTAGAGTTCATTGTCGCGGCTGTATGATGACATTTTGGCCACTTGGCTGTTGATTAGGGGGCAAGTGCCTGAGAGGGATGATGTTTAGGTAGGGTCAGCAGATGGCTGGAGTCATCCGCATATTGTGTGAGAATACCCTCATCCAGAAAGGTGGCCTGATCATTAACATATATGATATAGGTAGGGGCCCGAGTATGGAACCCTGGGGAACCCCACAGACTATGGACAGAGATTTAGAGCGGGTTTTGGTGACGGATAGACCATTGGCTGTCTCGATTTCGACTACTTGAGATGGCAAAATGGCAACCACCCATCCACATACTGGTATTAGGTCTAAATAACTCAGGGTTATAAAGTTACATTATTAAAAGTGGACCTACTAGTATTAATATAAAAATAAACCATGTTCATTATTTTTCAGCAATCTAGACGACAGCAACTTCAACTCTGTTGGTAAAGAAGTTAAAGGACGAACTCACACGTTTTATCAGGTGCTGATTGACACACGAGATTGCCCCTATATTGTAAGTGTTTCCAATCAATATCAGTCAGTACAAGCCTACTCCAATGTTGGGTAGGCCGTACTGTAGCCCTACCTGATATTAAATTCTAATGACATTAGCCTGTGCCAGTACGTAGTGAAAATGGCATTTAAATTCTGTAAGGCCTATATCGCACACAAGGTAAAGGAAGGTACTATGTAAGAATGAAGCTGTGGGAAGACAGGAAAGAGTGGAGTAAATTAGTGGAGAGGCAGATGCAGTATGACGATGAAGAAACGCTGCATTCTCGTCACTAAAACGTTTCATGCCCTAGATACATTACCCAACCCAAACTTGATGGAAATGGCTTAAATCAAGTTGTCATATTAATGTTTTTCATATTACAAACCATTTAGGTATTCAAAGTGTATAATAGTGTATTGTAGTTTATTGTAATAGTCAAGACTCAAAGAGCATTCTAGTCCACTCACTCTTGAGTCTTGTCCCTGACTACACAGTCTACATCTGACAATGTAACGGTTTCATCTTGTCATTCTATGTGTGTTATTAAATACTTTATTTAGAGTTTAGACCAATATGCAATGGTCTATTAATCTATTATTATTCCGGTATACCAAGAATTCCGAGAGAATATAAATACACCACAACATGGCGCTCTTTACAGCCTTCTAACCTTCTCTTCTCTCAACAGCGAGCTCAGTCGGAAGCCGTAACATTTCTTGGCAATCAAGAAAGCAGTCGCAGTTTATACGCAATACCGGGGTTAGATTATGTTGCTCACGAAGATATATTACCATTTTCATCTGCAGAAAAACAACCATGCACCATGAACTCTTTGATAAATTCCTTGCCTACTTTCCGGACAAGGGTAAGTTACCAGAGATACAAGTCTGTTTATCCCAAGTTTAAATATTGTTTTGTTTGACAGAAGTCTGGTAGCCTCTACTAGTAGTCAGCTTACGCTACACTGGGAGATAAAAATAAATCAAGGATGCATAAGAAACCTTCTTTATCCTTAACAACTCTTTAGGCATGTTTTTTTGTCCAATAATAGCCTATGGGCTGGCCCATGGGTGCTGATTGTTGATGAGTAGAGATACGGGTTTTTACGTTTAGGTTTTTGATGCATCAAAATGCAAAATTTTGACAATTTAAAATGCTAATTTAAAATTTTACTAAAAAAAATTTTTTAATGCCTATTGAGAGTAGTTTAGCAACGTACCGTATACTAGCGTTTTATGTGATTATTTATTGAATTGAAATGTTCCTATGATTCATCATTTAGGCCTGCTATTAGAAGTGTAAGAAACCCCTCATTTAGGGTTTTGGTGGAAAGGAAACCAGTTGATGCTTCAAAATGCTAAATTTTTCAAAATTTAAAGCTAAATATTCTAAATTTAAACGCTAAAAAAAAAGTATCTCTAGCAGAGTCTTTGTCTACAAATTACAATGTAGTGCACCATACTATTGATTCACAGAGTACTTGAGGACTTAAACATGAAGTACCTAATAATAATTCATGATATATCTTTATTAGCTTGTACTTGATCCTAGTTTCATAGCACATCCATTAGTGAGTCAATTTCTGTGCATAAAACAGGAAAATGCTACCTTCAATGACACCCATTCAAAAATTTAAATTAATGGCGCAGGCAAATTTACATGTTGTGACTGTGGCCCTTAGAAAACTCGAGTAATATAAAGGACCAGTTCAACAAATTTTATTAAACTTCATACCATTATTTCCAAACTTTTAATCCAAATTTTAAATTATACGTCAAAGGACCAGTATGCCCTAGCCTACTGCTATTTTTCTTTTCTATCTTATTTGAGTTTGACAATGTTACCAAATTTTCTGCATTATTTGTTTTGCACAGTTTGTTACTAACTTTAATTTAATTATTTTCGACCCGCCTTTTGGTGCCCAGGAAACTCTGAGGGCTTGGCAAAAGAAGAACCATCCGTGGCTGGAATTGTCCGACGTTCACAAAGAGAGCCACTGAGAACGTGCGTGTCACAGTAATCCCGTTCTACATGGGCTGTCGGGAATCACAAGCCACAGCAGTATTTTGGGTGAGGAACTAGATGGAATGGTCGACGTTTTGCATCTGAGTTGTAGGTACTCGTCTATAACTTTACCTGTGTTGACCCAAACAAACAAGTTTGAGTCTAATAGTGTAATAGGGTGTTTGCATGGATTTTTTTTTTTATAACCTACCTATATTAAACACAATGTGTTGTAGGCCTATGGAATCAATCTTGCTGACGGCCAAGTGAACATTTGTAGGTCAAAACTTTTTGAAAATTATTCTTTGTCTATGTCGTCTAACCTCACCCAAGCACCAGCAAGTTTCAGGTTAGCTGTTGGACATCATTATCCTTTCCCCATGACATTCACTAACCTAACCATTAAATAAATAAATAAATAAATTGTATTTAGAGTCTACCCACTCAGTTATATACTAACTGATTTTCATTGGGGGACTTGAAATCAAAGCGACCAAGCCAACCCTGTAGGCCCCGACGCAATCGAGAGTGGCGACCAAGTGAGCGAATAACCAACCAAAGATCAATATTTTAATAGAAAATATAGCAATCAATTACAGTTTAAACCTCTATGCATACTTTTCAGAGTAGTTACTTGAAAAAAACTTTGGATCCGGAAAAACTATGGATTTAAATAGTAAATAACAATAAAGCTTATTATTGGAGTGTATAAAAACACTATGGATGCAGAAAATAGTAGGTGTGAGAAATATGGATAGATGGTTTATGTAGTCTCTAGCGCATGTTATGATTTCGTCAATTCTGATTGCCTACTACCTAAACATATCAATATTCTGAATCAAACTAGCGATAGTTTCTCAGGATGGTAGCTGATGGTAAACAAAGGCATTACTTCTGAAATGTGAAATGGTCTACCCCCATTCTTCTTTTCCTTCTTCAATCCAGCAATCCTGTAGTCAATTCACATTATACTTATGGTATGAATGAGAGTATAAATGTGTAATATCTATAATATGTTCTATGCAATTACAAATGTAATAATGTTATTTTATCAAAATTCTATTGTAAATTCAAATTTTTTCACAAATCAAAAATCTAAAAATTTATTTATTTATTTTAAAAGGGTTGGGAGGGGAAAAAAAGGGGTTTGGGCGGGGCCTTTAAATTCCCCCCGGGGTAAGACGATTAGGAAATTCTATAATTTTATCGATTTTCTATTTTTCCCATATATTTTTAATCTCTCTCTATATCTTTTTTCCCCCCAAATCCCCCCTTTTATATTCCCCCCATCTGTTTTATTCCTTCCCCAACCCAATTTTTCCGTGTTTTTTAAATTCTTTCCCAATTTTCTCGTCTTGCCCCATTCTGTCCTTCCGGGAATTTTCCCCTGGGGGGCTCCTTCGGGCCTCCAAACTTTTTTATTAAGTTTTTGTTGTGTACTGGTCTTTCTGTAATCTTTCTAAATTTGCTTTTGTTTGCAAAAAGTTGTGGGGGGTACTGTTTCGCCGGAAGAACCTCGGGCTAAACGGTTAAAACGGGCGCGAGAGGCACTGGGCTTTTCATGTCTGGTCCCTTTGGAAAACCGTGCTTTGGTCGTGGCGTGGGGGGGACAAGAGCGGTGCGGGCCAACAATCTTCCAGCCTTCCAATATACTCCCCATGTTAGTCTGCAAGCTCCCAGGGGGGAATATGTGGAAAGCTGTTTCCTTTATTAGGGGGAAAAAATTATCTTAGGTATCTTCTTTTCATACGGCCATTAAAATTGGCTTTAATTTATGTTTTATTGATGTCATCATAAATTGTTTTCCCCCTATTTTTAGCCAAAAAATAAGACTCCCGTTCCTTCTGATCCCTGCCCCTTTTTTTGGCATTACGTTTCCGGGTTTTGCATCGAAATACTATGTGCATTCAAAAAATTTTTCCTGTTTTGTTTTTCCCCACCCCACAGGAAACAATTCGAAAAAATCCAAAACTATGAATGTTTCTTTTCCCCGGCAAAGGGGTGGGCCCCACAAATGTTGAAAATTAAAAAAAAATTATAAAAAATAATCTTAACTTTGTTTTTGATATAAGCTCGCCAGGGCCCGGGTTTTTTCCTCATCATCTAAATTCCTTCCTCTCCCCAATTTTTCTCCATTTTTTTTTTTTCTGTCCCCCCCCACAGTTTACTCTTTCCACATTTCCCTTTCCCCACTTCCTCCGTGTTCCAACGTCTTCCCTTTAAATTTAAACTTTCCCATTTTTTTCTTGGCGTTCCTATTTTTTTTTTCCCGCATGTCCAAAAGGTTTGGGATTTATTTACCCATTTTTTTTCCCCATTTCAATTGTTCCCGTGTGCGGGGGGCCTTTCGTGTGAAAAACCCCATAAAACCGAGGGAAAAAGTTTCGTCTAAAAAAAGAAACTTTAAAGGTTTTTTTAGCTGGTTTTTTAATAAAAAACCATACAAAACCTTAAACATTTCTATTTTGTTAAAATCTCCGCTTCGGGCGAGGAGCCGGGCCCCGTTTTGGGCCCAAACTGTTTCGACGTTTTCTTGGGACATATTTTTGGGTTTTTTTTTTATTTGGGGCTTTCTTCTACGAATCCCTGAGTCCCGACCAGGTAAGTTGTTGGGCACCCTATCCCCCCCACTTAAAAAATATTTTAAAAAATTAAGGCCCATCGACCAAAAAGGAGTTTTGGGCCTTTGGGAAAAGGAATTTTCTTTTTTACGAGGCGGTTTTAATGCAATTACCTTTTCCGGGGGGGGGTGTTTTTACAAATTTTTATGGGTTTTCCTTTTTCAGAAATTTTTTTCCCTTTTAAACTAATGTTTAAATTTCAGGGGAACGTTTTAGAAGGAGCGGAAGACGGCTAAAACTTTGAATGTCGCATACCCCTTTCCCCGCTCGGAGCAAAAGCGAAAAGGGGCCCCGGGGCAACGCCACAGGGGTCAAATTTAGTTAGGGTCCGTCAAAGCTAGCCCCGAACAATTTTTTCCTAGCGCTTAGATCTGGTGCCCTTTTTTGGGAAATTTCCACATGATTTTCATTTAAATGTCCCCCTTATAAAAATGTCAAAGGAAATTTCTAAAAAGTAGTTACTAAAATTATTTGTTACTTGTATTATTGACTGTAATACTTTCCCGAATTGCAAATAAATCATGAAACATGTATAATATTTAAAATTACATTTTTTTAAGTTATGCCAAATTTTTTTTGCTAAAAATTTAAAAATTTTTGAAGAGGTTTAAGGGTTTGGGGAAGAGGTAGCATTGTATTTTTTTAGCGCTGTTTGGTTTTAATGGAGAAACCCCTCAGTCGCTATTTCTCCCTCATTTAATTTTCAGCTGTTTAAATTTTCATTCAAGATGGCTTTTAAATTTAAAAAGTACAATCATTGTTTCCAACCTTCCAAAAAGAAAACAACCCTTTTATTGCTTTAAAGATGACTGCAGCTAATTTTTAAAACTATCTTCACTGGCATTTATCATACGGTTTTTCCCACCCCAAAACATCATGAAATTAAAGATTTCCGAATCATGATGAAATGTATAAACTAAACACTTGTGCTTTCGAAAACAGGTGGTAAAAAATGTGAAAATAGTTTAGAAAAAGTTTTGAAAAAAAAACGAGGTGGGCAAACAGCGCTGTGTGAAAAATTGTAGTTTTAAACAAAATGTTGTAGTGAGGAAAATTTCCCCGGGAAAAATTACGAAACTTTCCGGGGGGGGAAAAAAATTTAAGGGAAATTTAGGCTCCCGGGGTGTATTAAGGGGTTTAAAACCCAATTTGAAGGGTTGAAAAAAAAAAAAAAAAAAAATAATATTGGAAGCCCTGGACCCCCAAATAAAAGTTTTCAAAAATGATTTAAAAAAGTTTTTAAGAATGTATAATGTGAAAGAGCAAAATTTCGATATTTTTAACAACATTTTTAAAAATTTTTGCACAATCTACCAATATTTCAAGCTAAATGCCCCCAACAAAAAGAGTGCACTCCTCTAAAAAAAAAAAAAAAAAAAAAAGCGGAAAAACATTTCCCCAAAATTTTTTTGGGGAAAAAATTTTTTCGGAAAATTTCCATTTCCGGTTTACATCCAGGTATACGCCACAAAAAGTAAAACAGATTAAAAATGTAAAAAGTTTCTGCCAACGTGGCCTTGGTCACTGACCGGGGGGTAAAAAACAAAATTTTAAAGTTAGTTATTTTATATAGGAAACGCCATTTGGGACGCGTTGAAAGCGAGCACGTGTATAGCAAACCCCACATTGCACATTTTTTTTATATTTTTATATTTGGACGTTCGCTGTCCACAGGGCCATGTATCCAAAATTATTTATTAATCCCAAGGTTTTGGATATAAACCCGTTGTAACCCTTTTCTTTGTGGAAAAAACCACCCCCATCTAGAAACCTGACCCCTTTGGGGTTAACTATTTAAACTCTTTTTTGAAAAATAAAGATGCTCCCGAAAGTATTTTGATTACTTCGGGTGGCAGTGCTTTAAAACTTCGCGGCTTTTCGTTCCCATGGCAACTTTTACTTTTTTTATAATGCAATTTCCATTACCTATTATGGGATCAAAAAAAATTAACAATTCCGACCGGAGGGGACTTCTAATGTTTTGGCTATTCAGATTTGTCCCCGTTTAGTTTAAAAAAAACTTTCGATTACTTTAATGTAATTTTTTTAATTTTTTGAACGATTTTCCCCAAAAAACTAATGGCATCAACGAGAACGAAGCTTGCGGATGGTAAAAAAATTTAACTCGTCCGAGCTCCGTTCGAACGTTATGGGAGACTAAAAACAAACAAAAAAACAAACAAACAAAAAAAAAAAAAAAAAAACAAAACCAAGTGACTAATTTTTTCCGGCAGAGTCAAAGGGAAAAGCTCGCTTCGTGCTTAAATAATTTTAAATCTTTGGGTTCTTGTTGTTAGAATCGTTTCCCAATGCAGAAGGCCCGGGTTCTATTCCCCCCAAAAGTCAGAAGTTTTATAATTTCATAAAGCCCATCGTTCTTGTGTAGGAGTTTGTAAACGGTGACTTTGGAGCCGTCTAGCAACGAAGCAAAAAAAATTCAGGTTGTTCTGAAACGGCCTTTTTGTTCTGGTGTTGATCCGCGGGGGTTTGCACGTCCATACACTGATTTCATATTTTTCCCAATAAAATATCGACTTGGTTTGGGTTTTTGCTCCTCGTCAATTGCGTCGGGGCCTACAGGTTGGTTTTGGGCGCTTTATTTATTTTCCCCCCCTGAAAATCATTTTTATAAATGTGAGTGGAAAATCTCAATACAATTTATTTATTTTTTTTATTGAATTAGTAGGGGGGGCGGTGTAAAAGGGGAGAGGGGTCTAAGGGGGAAGGGCCCAGGTTGAAGTTGAGTTTTGGCACAAGGGTTACAAAATTAATTGCAATTTCCCCTTTCCTCAAGTGTTTTCATTTCAGGATGGGGGGAAGACTTTCAACCCTGGTGTAGCAGTCATTGCACAGCGCCTTCTTGTAATATATCGGAAATAACTAAATTTAGTTCTTCTCTAACAGTCGGTAGCCAAGAACACGTTGGCCAAAACGTTCAACATTGTGTATCTGTTTTGTATATAGTATATTAGTTTTAACTAGCAAGATTCACGCAGCTGCCCTGACCCCCCTCGTTTAAGGTAAACTGTTGGGCTTTTTCTTCTATTCCCCAATGGCACACTTTTTTTAAATTCAAGCGTGTCTTTATCTTGCGACCTTTTGCATAGAACCCTGCTCATTATTGTGTACTAGAAACGTTATTGAAAAAACTTTCTTCGACCTAAAACCAAAGATTGTCATGTTAATCTTTGCTAAAACCTTCGGAAAAGTGGCTTTATATAAATTTTTTTTTTTTTTTGACTCCCCCGTGAATTTTAAAATATCACTCCCTGCTATACGAAATCAGTCAGTTTTTTTGTCATTCGCTGGGCGATCGAAAATTCTGCTCTTGTATGGCTTTTTTTGAGCTGACACTGTAAACACACGTGCATCAAAGTTGTAGGTTAGTTTCTCTTTTAATCCTTGAATTTTTGTGTCAAGTGTCATTAAAAGCGTAGTTTATTATTCTAATTTGTATTCCAGTACGATGCCTGAGAATGCAGAAGCCACAGTTTTGGCTTCAGACCAAGGTCTCGGCAAGTATGTTGCTAAACGTGTCCCCAAAAACAGTCAAAGAACCAGATCGGTGCATCGAACCTTTGATCGAACTGAAAAAAGTGCGACTTTGCCTCGTAAACGCAAAATGAAAGGCAAATTAGCCCCAGTCGATTCAGACTCATCATCTAGTAGCGATAGCGAAACTGAACGTAAAGCAGCTGCTCTCCAAGGTTCTAATAAATCTGGAAGATTTTGGAAAAGTCCAAAAAAGAGGTAAGTAGGGGCAAAGTGATAGGGCTAGGCCTAGGCCTAGTATTAAAATAGGCCTAGGCCCATGCCTACACAAAGGTAGAGGCCCCTAGGTCCAAGGCTAGGTGGGCCTCCCGGTCCCTAGGCCTAGCTTCCGGCCTAATGCCTAATGTGTTTTAGGGTTAGACTAGAGCTGACACGTTCAACCTTATTTACGTCCGTTGTCGTTCTGGAACTTCTTCGGTTGGTATGGACCGGTTTTACAAAACTACTTGCGTTAGGTTAGCCGAACTTTCCGCTGGCTACAGTGCGCCGCGCTAGTTCTAGGATATAATCGATAAGAGCGCACCCGAAATCCTTTTCGTTACAAAACTACTTACCGGTAGTTGTTTTTCAGTGTTTTTATTGAAAAAATAACAGTGTTAAAAAACCGGTAGGGCCTACATACCAATTGAAGAAGTACCCTCGTTCTTACATAGGCCCTAGCTCTATAGCCTAGTAATTTGTGACTGGTGGTTAAATGCGTCGTGTTTGTGTTGGTTACGGTTACGGTGGGCCTACTTCAGGTTTGATGATCTTTCGACATTTATTTTCAGATTCCGAACCGTGATCAAAACCCCTGGTTTGGTCAATAATTCTTTGGAGAAAAGGTTGGCTCTTCGTGCAGACTTGAAACATGCAAAGAACTTACTCGAGCAACTGTGGATAAACGTAATGCAGAAAAGGAGGCAAAGAAAGAGCGTAGGAGAGACAACATGAAGCGAGCTGAAGAAAACCGAAAGAAAGCTGAAATAATTCAAGTGGTTAGTAACAGGGATCTAGGCAAAGATTTTACCAATCCATATTTGATGTTTTAAAACTCTAGTTTCCAATAAAGCTAGGTCAATGGTTGGCTGGCTACTGGCTAGGCTAGTCACCAGCTTTCTTGGGCACACAATTAGTACCCGGGCACATGCCGGGTTTGTCATGTTCTCTTCTCCATCTCATATTTCTTATTATTTCTTCTTACCACCAGCTAACAACATCTTCTGACTTCACACTGCCTTTCTGGTTCTACTTCTTCCTCCAATGCTTGCCTCTCTCTTCTTCATAATTTCTTATTTATTGGCACTGCCACTCTCCCTTGGTCCACCAGGTCTTTTAACGCACATAGGCCCATGTATTCTCTTTCAACTTCTACTCTTGATATTCATTGCTTGTCCATTCTTTTCGTATGTTCATACAATCTCAGCATTTAGCTCCCTATTTTGAACAAAAGTTTGTCAACTCCAACTTTGTGTCGTATTTATTTTAGGGTTGCCGTCGATAATCGAAATATCGATCGATTATCGATATCAGTAATATGATATGATAATCGATTCAAGTATTTTGATATGATATGATATGATTATCGATTTAAATAGTGACATCGATGTTTTCGCGGTTTACCATGCTTAAAAATGCCGCGCTGTCGTATCAACGCGCCGATTGGTTGTCGGAGTAGCCAATCGCTGCTCAAGTATAATGCCACGCCCACCGCCGCCAGTGCGCATGCGCTCGCAGCGCGATACAAGGCGATACGAAAACATCGCCCGGCCCGATTGCGATGTATTCAGTACGGCTCGACGTGTTGTGGCGTGAACTTCTCTAGCGTCAGTCTGCCCAATTATATTGAATTCGCGATGTTTCTTCCGTGTTTCTGCTTCCTAGGCTCAATTTGGAATTTGATATGATAATCGATTTGGGTCTATGATATCGATATATTTCGATATGATAATCGATTCGATGCCTCCGATTATCGATCACGATTTTCACATCGAACGGCAACCCTAATTTATTTCCTTTGATTCTGTCGAAAGCTTTGATACCTACCAATGATCCTGACATACTAGCTTGTATTCTAATCCATCTCAACCTGATATTAAACGCAGTTGGGAAATCTTAATCCATCAGTGACTTCCTTACAAGTTTGCTGGTAAAAAGAATCACTGTTCAGCCTTCGCCACTCATTTAGACTCTAACTCTAAACACCTCTGTCCACTCCCATTTTACAAGAGCAAATCCACAAATTCACATTCCCAACCATAAACTAACCCTATTCTCAAAAGGTCCACAATATCTAGCTTTAACTCTATATAACAAGCTACCAAACAATACAAGAACCTGTCCCTCCATTTCAACTTTTAAGTCCAGCATGAAATCATTAACTCTATAT